>WEIS01050546.1:9514-28341 GCA_013389965.1 Todus mexicanus | reverse complement strand
TCATGGAGATACGGTAGGTACCAAGCCAAGCACAGCCTATTTTCAATAATCGGTTCTGCAAAGCCAAGTCACTGCTCACATGGGTGGCATTAATCCATCGTTTGAACAAGGAAGAGGAGGAAACCAACTGGAAGCTGATGGGATACTCCCAGGTGAGTCAGTCCACGAGCACAAAACCAGCCTGCTTCACGGCGTCCTCTCTGGAAAGGCAGCGCTGAAGGGGCTGGCAGCAAAAGTATCTGTGCCTAGATAAATGACTTCATATGTCGAGACAAAGATAAAGTTACACAGAGCCTCTCGCAAAGGATATGGTCATCAGGTTTATTTTTGTAGTTTTCATTACACTCAAAATAACTTTGGCAGACTTCGAAAAAATAAATTTTCAAAGCCTTCTCCCATTGATGTCACCAGTTTTAATTATTTTTCGCTGAAGCGGTCTAAAGATGAATGCTGCTGGGAAGAGGCTGGTTCCTGGTGTACTGCTCTGGGCGTCCGTGTTCAAATGCCAGAGCTGCACCAAACGCCACCAGGATAAACACTGCCGTAGTCGCACTGGGACGTGGCTCCAGCCCATTTTCCTGCGCCAGTGGTTTCAAGCCCAGACTGCCTCTTAGCTCACACCTCTGACTCTGTGTCAGAGGCGCTGCCAACTCTGGGAAAGACACTGGTACCACGCGATTTCCTGCCTCGGAAAGTCCTGGCCACATCCATCACCTCGGTAGGACATTAAATGTCACAGCAGCTGATCTGGCAGGGTATTGTTTGGATGGGGGGTGTTGAGCAGGGGACGTGCCTTCCCTTGGACACCAGCATGCTAAAGAGCTCAGTTTGAAAGCAGTCCCCCAATTCCCAGACTCAGCCCCTCACTTTGCTGCACACCTGGTTGTTGCCTGCTGCTCCCTCCACCACCCCCAGCTCCTCAACAGGGGTGCAGAGCAATGCCAAAAGGGGCTTTGCATAGAGAAAAAGCAACCCAGCACGAGCAGAAGTCCACCTGACACTGCCAGGACATAAGTGGCTGAGGCTGCAGCGCCTGCAACCCTCTCTGCACACACAGCAACCCCTGGGACCACGAGAAAATCACTCCTCTACTTTCAAGAGGGACTTTGGTCTCCTTCCCCCTCGCCGGCTGGCACCCTGCAGCACACAACACATGCATGAGTTGTACGGCTGGGAGGAGATGCCAAACCAAGCAAGACTCCCTCTCCTCCATTTATTTTCATCTACTGCAACCACTCAAGAAAACAGCACTTGGACCCATAGGTTTCCAACATCAGAGACTCCTGACACCACGAAACAACTCCCTAAGCAGAGCGTCAAGGTTCCCAAGGATGAGATGGGGGCCCACCACCGCAGCGGACGCTTTCCGGGACCTTCTAGTAAGAAGCTGGAGGGTGTCCGTGCCCATCCCAGGTAGCTCCGGGGAGAAGGGGCGGCTGTCGGCTCCCGCACATGTGGCAGGCAGACATGGCTCCAGATGTCCTCAGGGCCTTCCACAAATATCCAAAAGGGACTGGGGAACGGTCGCCAGGAAGGAGCTGATGGAAGGTAGCCAGCGGTAATTTCTATGCTCAAAGAGCAGCTTTCCAAAAGCTTGCAGAGATCTGCAATCGGATCGTATTTTTGAAGGGGTAAGACTCAAAAAAACACATAAAGAAAGTGCCCATATTTAAATGGCACCATTTGTCAAAAGTCCTTCCCACCCAGTTGTTCTTTGTTATTTAGATGTTTTAACGCTTGGTTTCTGGCATTTTTTAGAGCCCTGGCACTGTTGTTTTTTTTCCTGTGCAGAGGCAAATTCTGATTGTGTTTGTAAGTTCAGTGCAAAAAACCCAAATCTGTTTATACTAATACTGTAATCATAATGTCTTAGCCTCCTGAGGGCAAAGTCGGACTGAGAAAGTAAACCCTGCTGAAGCAAAGTGACCGGCAGCGTACAGGAAACTGAGGTAAAAAGGACTTAGGAAACATTTTAAAACTTGTCTTATTCTAAATTATAGAAATTACAGAAAAATACTGAATTTTAATGGTTCCAGTAGGCAGTAAAGTGTCCTTTGAAGTGACAGTAAGGAATACTTCAGATGTTTAAGCTCCGTAGACACAAAGCAACTCAGAAAAGCAGAGATCACCACTAATTGAAAAATTAAAAACTTGCTTTCATTTGATACTTTTTCAGATCTATTTAACTATCCTGAAGGACTCATGACTCAGGAACGAGGGACTAGAGGCCCAGATACCGAGGATGTAAAAAAGGGAGCAATAACAGAAAGCTGCCAAACAAAGAGCCGGCATTAGCAGAGCTCTGCACATCCCATTTGGCCTGCTGGAGAACATCTGCCGTTTGTCAGGACTACAAAGCAAGCAGAGCCCTCTCCTCCTTGATCTCCAGCAATTAGGGAAATTCTGTTGTGCTAATTACCTGGGGAGATAGCGAGTGACACTTGAAGACAACATTTACACCGGTAAAAAACGAGGCGGATTAGTTCAAGTCGCTGGGAACCACTGAAAGTGCCGCGCCAAACTTCCGCAGCGAGCTGGAGAGAGCTGATCCCCGTGGATACAGTTGGGTAAAAATAATAAAAATAATAAAAAATTATATAAATTATAATAAGGGCAGGAAGAGAGGCTCTGGAGTTGCTGACTCTGCAGAGGTAGGAGGATTTGAAACGATCGGCTTCCCTGAGTACACATGGTTTGAATTGCCGAGCAATGGAGCAATCCGCCGTCCTGCAGCCTGGAGGACCACTCGCTCCTCCCGCTGCCAAGCCATTATTGGGAAATATTTGTCACATCTTAACTGCAACATCAGATTACTACACGGAACATTTAACACTCTTTTGTAATATATACATACGTTCAAAAGCATATGACACCGTCTCAGCGTGAACTCAAGATGAAGACAGGGATATGCATCACCCAGCAGCCGGGAAATTTGGAGATCAGCTCCGGAGCGCAAAGCCTGCGGAGGTTCTGTTAAATTAAAAGGCACGTGGAAACACAACGCGTGCGTGGAAATATGTAGCGCAAGAGCAGACGAAAGAGCTGGAGATTTTCACACCCTCGGTCTGCAGGATAGCAAGGGCCAGCTGCCAGGCAGGGCATTTTCTGCAGTCTGGGGCTTGTTTTAAGCCTGATTTTTAAGTGGCTTTCAGAGGAAATGTTTGCTCTCAGGCTCTAGCATGGTGCATCCAGCACCTCAAGCTCAAGGGACCTTCTCACAGACCCTGAAGACTTTTGGCATGGCAAATACTATATTTAACAAGGGCCTTTTTGCACCTCAGGTTTCAAAAGACCGTGCTTGAAAGTGCAAGGGGAAAACCAATCACAACTCTTTTAAAAAGAATAACGATAAAAAGGCAGCCAGAGGCCACACAACTGAAAAACAAAGTGTTTGCAAGCATGAAGTTGTCAACTTGCTTTCAACCCACCTCCAAGCACTCATCAGCTGAGGTCTGTCCTAAATGCCACAGAGACAAGTGCTCTCGCACCTGCTGGGTTTTATCTCGCAGCGAAGGCTGCGTGAGGATCCCACCAGAGAAAGAGGCTGAGCACCAGGGGACGAGGGGCCTCTCTGCAAAATATTATGGGCCTGGCTCACGGAATGACAATAATAAAAATATTGAGCTGCTGTTTCACAGCGAGCCAACATATGGGGACAGCCTGTCCTGAGCTTGCCCGATGCCAGCAGCACGCAACCGCTGCGGCCCTGTCCCAGATAGCTGGGGGGGCAGAAAGATCGTGTTCCTCACCGGAGCGGCGTCATCATCACAGCCCATCAGGGTATTTCAGCGCCTGACCTGCACATGGCCCAGCCTCCCCAAACCCCCAGGGATGCTTTTTTTTCCTCTCCCTCAGCCACAGAAATGTCAAACCGCGAAGGAGCCAAAGTGACGCGTAGTTGTTGTTGTCATCGTCCTCTCATCGCGTTGGTTGAATGAAGAAAGGAAACCAACTCCACTTCGAGCAGCACACACACGCCGAGAGCAGCTACAGAGACACCTTTTCGCAACATCCCCAGCATCAGAGTCGGAGGAGTCATTTTGTAAAGCTCTTTAAAAAAAATTATTAGCTTACTTGGTGATTGGGAAATCTCCACGGCCCTGAAGAAACGGCCGGGCCCCCTCTGCTGGCCACCAGCCTCTGCTGGCCACCAGCCCCAGCACCAGCTCCCGGCAGCCCTGTCTGCCCTGAAAAGCCCCGAGGGTTCCATTTCAGCAGTCAAGCTGCTTAATAAGGACCCAGTTGAGCCCCACAGTCAAACAAGTGACTTACTACAGAGCACAAAGTGGGTCAGTTTGGGGTTGTTTTTTTTCCCGGGTGGTTTTTTTTGGGGGGGAGACAGGAGGCAATTGTTTTGTTTGTGTGTTTTACAAAGACTGATTTAGGGCTTCGCTGTAGTGGAAATAACTTAAGCCTCATTTAACTCCTAAGTCGATCATATTTATCTTGTCCCAAACTGCTTTTAATGTGCAGAAAGTAAATTTTATCAAAGCAGTCCCTAAAAAGCAACCCCCACCCCCTCAAGCCCCAACAAAACCCCAAACTGACTCACTCCAAGGAAAAACGGGTTGTGTTTAAAACAAGCCCAGCTCATAGGACAAGCTCTGAGCTCACAGTTTGCTCCGGCCACAGCCCATGCTGGGTCTGTGGGGCAGCGAGTCTCCCTCTTCTCCAAAATGCACCAAGGCAAGGACCACTCCAGTATGATGATGGAGGCAGCAGCACCATCATCAGCTCTTCAGAGGGTTTGCTTTAAATCCAGTGATAAGAAAGAAATCATCTTAATCCTAACAGAGTTTCTGAAGGAGGAAGGCTCCCTCAGCTCAGGCGTTTAAGACACCCACCAGCTTCCAGCTGCCCTGGAAAGCAGGAGCAGGGCTGCAGGCAGGGCTGCTGATGTTGGCCATGCTCCCCCTGCCCCTGGCCAGGGCTGGCAGGATCCCCCCATCTCCCCATCCCCTCCAGGGAGGGATTTTCTTTTCCCCAGGGGCTGCTTTTTTGGTGCACGGAGGTGAACTGAAGCTTAGCTGTTGGGTTGCAATTTGACGTAGCCCTGCAGCAAATGCCAGTGAGGGCCACAAGGTCTTGGGATGCTTCCAGACCAAGCTCTTTAACTACAGACCAGAAGGCAATTCAGCTTTCTTCAGCACAAAGAGGGGAAAAAAAGAAGCACATGTAAAGATTCCTTTGATTTGCTCATAAAACAGCTGAAAGGCTACTCAAGAGTTTGGCAGCACCTCCTCACCTTCGCACAGCGTTCACCCCCCAATGGTGGTAGCCAGGAGCAGCCACCAATGCCACAACACTGCCTGCCTACCAGGAAATCACATCTCCTTCCTCAGGCTCACAAATTACTTTGACATTCGTTACTAATGCCTGTAATGAGTATTTCAGCAGCACGTGGGAAAACCTTCCCCCTCCTCTCTTCCCTCCATCTCTCAAACACAGCAACAAGCAAAGCCAGTGACCCGGAACCGACTTGGGACTTTCCTGGCCACAAAGGAGCCTCTTCAATCCCAATTTATTTCTGCAGAGAAAAGGAAAAGCCTCTTGACCACTTAAGTGCACCAGCAGTGTCCTGGTGGCACAGACCAGAGCAAGATGCAGCCCACAGAGCCCCGGGAGAAAACGAATTTGACCACTGGTGTCCAAAGAGCTGAAAGTAAGTATGATTTGTGCCTCAGCTGGCAGGGTTTGGTTATGAGACAGCGCCGCATCCAGGACACCCTCAAAAGCCTGCCACTAGAAAACCAGCAAGGACAACTGCAGCAGCTGTTAAGAGCATCATTACTGAAATATTTCCGAGGTTACTACACATAATCTTACGGAGAAAAAGTCCATCTTTTTTGTCCCATGCATACAGACTAATGCTGTGTGTTCTGGTAGGATTCATACCCTGAATGGCAGGGAAAACTGAGACTGCTCATTTACCTGTTATACATCTTTATGTAGCATTTAAGGGATGGGGTGGTTTTTTTCTTTAAAACCAGATCTGAACTACCTGCTGTCTGCAAGGCTTTGTAGCCCGCCTGTGCACTCTCTCCCATGAAAGCACCACACATCTTTCACCCATCTTTTGCTACTTCTGTGAAAAAAAGAAACGAGAAGGCATGAAGTGCCTCAGCCTCAAGTCATTCATGCCCCTCAGTATGACAGCGGATCACTTAATGGAGCATTTCTATAAAGGAGATTCCTTTACAAACTAATCTAAGCTGTTTATTGTTTCCTGGGAGCATGCACTTCCAGAGCAGAATAGGAAGTCTCGACAGTTTAAGAAGTTCATTAAACCCTGGGAGGAAATTTAAACAATCAGGGACAGCTTTCCTACAGCAAGGCAGCAGAAGTCGCTACCCTCCAAACAGGCAGAGAAGCTGCAGCTTTTAATTACCACACTTGCATTAAACCCCTGCGATTTTGTTACTCCTTCTAAATTGTTTTGGCCTAACACCCAGGGCTCGCAACCGAGTAGAGCTATTTGCTCTTTTATTCTTATAGCCAAACGCCGCTTTTGTCCAAACCTCAAACTCCTTTATCTGTAAACAGGCCAAAGCAAGGCAATGGAAGAAGTCAACACTCTCAAGCACAGCAGAATGCTTCAGCTTGGGAAAAAAAAACCCACACGCTTTTTAACATATTTTCCTTGAAGCTGAGGAATACATAAAATAGGAGAGGAGGAGCTGAGCGGCGTTGGTCCAGCGAGCAGGCGGCTCTCGGGCGGTCTGGCCTTGGCCGTGCCGGTTCATTCGCACCTACCTGGGGGGCACGTGCAGTCTGACGGAGCCTCTCTCGCCGTCCGCAGCTTTGCTAGTCCTTCACCCAGTTTCTGTTTGGAGGAGGAAGAAAAGCAGCCATTTAGAGAACTTACATTCTATCTAAACGCGGGCTACACGTGCATGCCAACAGCCAAGCCGTCCAGCGCGCTTCCTTCCAGCGAGAGATAATGGTTCCATCCTGTTGGCGTCGAGCCTCTTTGGATAACACCCTGCGCTACAGTAACACACGAAATATTAAATGTTTCTGAGCAAGTGGCGAGTCTGCAACCCTCGAGCGGGGCAGGCAGAGATTCCTCCTGCACATCCCCAAAGTCCCTCGAGCCGCCGCGGGCTGGATTCACCCTGAGCAGCTGTTACAAGTCCCATGTTCAGATGCCAGCATCGTCTTGGTGTGTTTGGTGGCGGGAACAGTGTTGGGGAGAGCGAGCCCCTCTGCTCCACCATGGCCCCAACAGCGAGGTAAACGCTCAGGGGAAAGCTCCGCTGCAACTGACAGCAACGTAGCTTCCAAACACCCTGGAGGTTACATGGGAGGGTGGTATTTGCACAACAGATGTGACCCGATCTGGCTGATTTTGTCCTTAATATTCATGCTGTGTGGAGTATTGCTGGTGTCTTTAGGAGAGGGTTGAGGAGGTGAAGGACAGCAGGGTGGGTACCACCAGTGCGACTGGGGTGCTCACCCACCCCAAGGTCCACCCAAAGCCCAGCGTTTCCATCTCCAAGGTGAAAAACTCATCAGTGGGACAACTAGAACATGTAAAAGTTCACAAAACTAAAGCGATGTCGATGTGGCGTATTGCAGACAGATGTGAGCGCGCTCTGCCTGCTCTCTTAAGCCAACCAAAATGTTCGTGCCTGCATTTAGGACACTGCCAAGCCCAAGTTAATAAGCCTTGATGACAGGTAAGTTGTGTTAGCTCAGGCACAGCACTTCATGGCTGGGACAGCCCAGCAAGGGTGGGAACATCTCATCTTCACCCACGAATGCCGTGCTCTCAGCCCTTCAGGAATGCCCTGTCTCACCTGAAGTTATTTACCGAGAGAGAAACCAATAATCTGATAACTGGAGTCCTCACATTTCAAAGAGTGGAAATTCAAAGTACTTACTGAATTCAGGGTGTTCAGACTTGAATTTTATACAGCTGACGACCTAGTCTATGTTCAAATATTTGAACACCGTGGACTATTCAGGAATTAGGCTACCTGTGAATTAGGTTCTTTTCCTTTTGTTCTGGGGATTAAGCAGTTTTATCTGTTGTTGAAATCCTATGCGTTCCTCTCTAGCTGCTGGGACGTGATGCTAAGAGGTCCTGAAAGTATCAACACGGTTTCATAGCACCTGACAGAGAAGTTGTCCTAGGGGAAATAAAATACCAGAATGATCCAGTTGCCTTCTGCAAAACATACATACGCTTGCCCTTAGAAAAAGTGGCAAGGAAGTATCTAAAGAGACTTTTCTGAACAGCCACTTGCAGTCTAAATGTTAGAGTCACTCAATTTCTTATCTGTTTATTTTTAAAGTAACTTGGATGATGAAGATGTTTGAGGAAATGAAAATGAGCTCTTCTATCCTTTCAGTTCAGCAGGCATCACTGGGAACAGCAGAGGAGATCTGAAACCTGGAGCAAGTCCTCTGTTCTCCCATTGAATTGTTCCTGTCATGAAACTGATTAATCTGGACACTGTCTGCCTACTGCGGACAATAAATCCTTTGTGAACAAACCAGTCCAGCTTTGTTTACAACAACTGGATGCTTCTGTAATCCCCCTGTTCACATTTTCCCTCCAGGATGAAAACTACACGCTTCGAATTGGGGCTTTTTGGGGTAGAGCAAGTGGAGATGCTGCCGCGTTCAGACCATGCTGTTGGAAACGTTCTGGAGGGATGAAAGCAGGACCCTGCAGCGCGTCCCGCTGAAGGACCAGCCAAGGGAAGGGCGAGCTCCCACCGTATTAAAATCAGCAATTTCTCCAAAGTTAGACAGATGCCTGTCACAGGGCCAGAAACTAAATCCGCGTTGTCCAAACTGGCATTCATTGCCCTAACTACACGTTCGCCCTTCCTTTAGCATTTCCTACCCTGTTCTACTCACCAAACATCTAAACACCACTAAAAGGAACAGAGCCGGCATGTTGGTCCTGCATTTGTTGCTCTGCTGTAAATGATGCCAGCAAAGCCCTGGGTCAGTACATGGGAGTACTGGGGTTTGGGTAGTGACAGAGAACAAAGTGCGCCGGGCGATGCGCAGAGAGCCTACGGAGCTTTGGTTTCACTTCTGAAATTTTGTGGTAAACTTCAAAGGAGGACCAACACAGAATTTAACAAAAAAACCTGACCCCAGGCAGCAGTTGATGTTCATAATGATGGAAATATTCTCTCGCTCTCCAGAAACTCGCAAGCACAGAAAGGACAGAAGTTGCCCGGCGAGCGAGTGCTCTTATGTAAGAGCGAGGAGTTTGGTCAAGAAACAAGCACTTTCTGAGACTTTAACGTAAACGAGTAAGTTTGTTTCAGCTGCCTATTAATAGACAGCACAATCACCACCGTGCATTCCTTCAATCTGCAACTCGTTTCAAGATTTGCTTTCGGGATTGACAAAAGTTTGGTCACACTAAATGTTTCAACAAGCTCACTCTTGCATTAGAAACCCAATTATGTGGTTTTGCTTTATTTTCCCCTGCACAATCTCCATCTGAGCGTTCCCAGCACAAAACAAGCTTTCCGCACTTAACTAAATCTCAGCAAGAGGCTGCACATGATCTTAGGCAGTGCCACAGAAACCATTCCCATTGCTAAGCACATTTACTGGAGTAATTGGAACAGAACCACTACCAGGACTCGCAGGCTAATTCCTGCCTGGTTAACTAGATGTTGTGATTACGCCTCACAGGCACCCCTCGGGTCTGGTATTCAGGGTTCTCACAAAAATATTTTTGAACATTTCCCTTTTATCAAGGGCACATCCATGCAACCAAGTTTCCAGGAGAAGGGACAGGCTGCGGCGGTGCCAGCAGTGCCCTCACCGTAACTCCGACAGCAACACGCTGCGTGAGGAATTGTCTCCCCATCCCCGCAGCGCTGCCTCCATCCCCCCCGCGCATCCCCAGCGCCGCTCGCAGCTGGAAGGCACACGCATTTTTGCACGATTGAGGTTTCATGGCTGTAACGATTTTAAGGCAGCACCGTGTTTTGTACCCCAGTCAGGCCATTACTAAAATTCCCAGTGTAAAACCTTCCCCAGATGTCAGAATCGATCAGTCGGGAGCGTCCCGCGGCAGTCGCATGAGCCGTGTTGAATCTTGCTGCACTTTATGAACTACTGTTTACGCAAATCCAACAAACCGACTGCGGGATCTTCAAGCATTTCCCATGAGTGATGAGAGCCCTCCCTGTCCCCTCTTGCCTGTAAAAAGCCCCAAACCTAAACACCAGAGTCTGGGCAAAAATAGAACCCTGGGATCAAGCGCAACTTGTCCCAGAGGTTTGGTTTAGCTACGGAGAAAGGTTTGGTTTAGCCACAGAGAAGGGCATCAGTGTGGGTAATTGTTCTCGAAGTAGGAGAAAACTTTCAGTGCAAAAATCTCTGCTGAATAATTCCAGAAAACCTTGTATTATAAGTGAAGTAACTAGTCGCTAGTCTTCTCTACCCGCCATAAATCAGTTCAGCACTGCTGGACCACATGATACTCGGCGATAGCCCAGATAACAGGGATCATGTTCATAAATTTCTAACAAGGAAATTATAGTCCATTACAGCCACAGATAAATGGTATTTAAGTACTCGGGTTGCCTTTGCTACTGACTAGAACGAGGGGAAAAGTCGCATGTTCTCAAACATTAACCCACTCGCCTTTCCACCTGGGGCATTTTCCCTGCTGGAGCTGAAGGGCTTTGCCACGCCTCGCCCCGCGCCCCGCGCCAAGCAAACGGCAAGAAAAAGGGGGAAAGCTGGGGAAAGAGATGGAAGTTTTCGTGAAGGGGATGAGAAGCCGCTGGCACACGGGGAGAGGAGTCTCCCCCGAGCTCCTCACCGCGGGGCGGCTGGTCCTGCCCGCCCGGTGGGTGCCCGGCCGTGGGTGCTGCGGGCCGGTGGGTACTGCCCGGTGGGTGCTGCCCACCCGTGGATGCTGCCCGGCGGGTGCTGCCCGGCCGTGGGTGCTGCGGGCCGGTGGGTACTGCCCGGTGGGTGCTGCCCACCCGTGGATGCTGCCCGGCGGGTGCTGCCCGGCCCGTGGGTGCTGTGGGCCGGTGGGTGCCACTCACCTCTCTGAAGAGCTGCTCCACGCGGGGCTGCAGCGCGTCCAGCAGCGGCTCCGTGGCGGCGCTGCCCCGCTCCTCCAGCGCTGCCAGCCGGCCCTGCAGCTCCGCCGTCTTGGCGCCCAGCAGCAGGCAGACGGCCACGGCCGTGAGGGAGAGGAGCAGGCAGAGGGCGGNCGGGGCCGGCCCGGGCAGAGCCCCCCCGGCCGGGACAGCGGCTCCGGCTGCGCTCGGCCTCGGCCGGGCACGACCCGGGCCTCTGCGCTCCTCAGGAGCTGCCCTGCCGGAGCTAGCGGCCCTGCGAGCGGGGTGCTGCTGCGGCACAGCCCCTCTCCGGGCTCAGCTGCAGCCCAGCGCTCTCCCACCGCTGATTGTATCACATCGAAGGGCCTCAGCTGCTTTAGGGAGCCTTCGAACGCCAGAGACTGCTCGGGGAGAAGCACAAAGTCTCTCTCTCCTTGCGCTCTCCTCGCTGTTACAGGCTGCATCCCCTCAACTCTAACTCGGCCATGAAACATCCGTGGATAACTTGATGCCCATCGGTCTCTAAGCACACAGGGCACAAACCCAACCGTACTCCTGCCCCCACAGACCCTGCACTTCGAGGAGGAACTTCGGGAAGAGATGAGCCCAGCCTAGGACAGAGTTAGGAAACACATCCAGGAGCGGTGTCCACAAACGGCATTAACACGCACACAGGCGCATGGCCACTGCCGGGCCTGACATGCTCAATGCTCTCTCTTGCTGCTACTTCCACCCCAGCGAACCAGGCAAATCAAACATTTGCCAACAACTATTTCCTGGTCTCCTTCGCATGCCTGAAAGTACAAGGAAGAAAACTCCAGGTTTTCATAAGCGAGCTTTTCCTTACCTTCTCTGACTCCGCCAATACTTCACCTACAAGCTCTGGGAGATCTGCACCATCCCTTTGGGGGAGCTTCCAGGGTACAAAGCATCATGTTCAAAAATGTTACAGACGCACACACTGTTGGCCTGCCCGGCTGAACCATATTTCAGACCAGTTTTAAGGCACAATAGCTAAAAATCTGAAGTGCAGAGAAAGATGTGAACGGATCTTGCAGTCATTTACCAACAGCTCTCAGCAGCTGGCATTAGACTGATCCAAACTACCCTCACCATACCCATGTACTAGCCAGACAACAGGGGTGTGCAGGTAAACATCTCTTCCCCAGTAAAACTAAAACCACCGAGGGCAGCCCAGAGAGCAGAAAATAGCCCCATCAGAGCCAGACCAGAGTCCCCGGCACCCGCTTCACTGCTCAGCCACGTCCTTGCTTTGCCTCTGAAGATGCGGGACAGAGTTCTGTGGGAAGAAGCAAGAAAGGGAATTAACTCCTTTCCTCCTCCGCCCTCATAACCTGAGCTGGATGGCACCAACTGTTACATTTTCTGTCATGCAGAGAAGAAACAATGATGTCAACATCACCATCCTAGCAAGGGGGGTGCCTATTAGATGTAATCAAGCACAGGAGGGGGCACTGGCCGCAGCAGATACACCTTCAAAGCCTGGCCCAGCTTCGTTCCACCACCAAGTCAGAGATAGGCGCGTCTGGAGCCTCTTGCAAATTAAGTCTCCTCCACATCACTGGAACAAGGACATCAGTTTAAAATCGCAGTGTGTATTACAACTTACTCAGCAAGCAAAAAACCTGGGCAGGCTCCTCTGAAGCTGAAACAACTCACTGTTTCCTTCCATGAGCAGGCTGGCACGGTAAAGCCAGGACCAAAGTAAATGGCCCAAACTTGCCCACTGCATCTTGCAGCCAGCCTGAAAGAACTCTGCTATGGAAGCTTCCCTGGCTCCCGCGCAGCGAGCCCTCCGTACTGTATCAAACGGATCAGGAGACCAAGGAAGCATCAACTTAGAGCAAAAACTACCAAAAAAAAGTGCACAAGCAGGGCTTGAAGAGCAGACCCATTTCCCCCTCAACTTAGCACCCAAGCTCAGGAGTCACAACTGAGAACCCGTCTTCCTCCTTCCTCTATTATCATCCGGTGACACAGGTGTCTCAGTTGCCAAGGTTACTTGTCAGTTACCACAGATCAAGATGCACAGAAATAAATATGTGAAGACTTCAGAATGATCATCTTCGTATTTCAAGAGAACGGCTTAAACCTGCCACAATTCTGTGGCAGGCAGGATTTATTTCTCTGCATTTTTCCTGAAGGGCTGCAAAATCTTGAAAACTTTATCATGAAAGCGCTGATCTTCAGTGAATGAAAACCGTATTGAAAATAGGCAACGTGACTTTTCAGACTTTAACAAAGAAATACCTATAAATACTTAATGTTGAAGGCATCTGACAAGTTTCCAGAGCCCACGAGCCAGCCAGCGCACGGTGAATGCTGTTTAACAGGAACTCGGGGAAATAGGTGACCCACAAAATTCCTACTTAGAGTACACACGGTTTTCAACCGTTGTTTGAGAATGCCGTCACAAAGGATTACACAGCACCACGAGGCAGCCTCAGCCCTTCAAATCTTTTCTGTATGACTACTACAAGGAAACTAGTTAGAAACTCTGCATGTTTTGAACACTGCTCCCCTGCCCCCAGGCCGCTCCCCTCGAGCCCAATGCTCAGCTAGCCCCATCTGCAAACCGAGGGGCACATTTTCGAAGAGAAAACCATTTTTCAAAAATGAAAATTCCTTTTATTTTTCACTTGGATATCCATATGACTACAACTGTCCAACAAGGTAAACGTAACAGTGATACAAAACATAGGGAAATATTTACAGACTTAACTGTACAAAATAATTTAAAGTTTACAAAAGCTTCATGCAACCTCTGTTGACTGACACAGTCTAGGAAATCTCCTTGAAGAAGCATAAAAAGGTCTTTGAATGATTTTATTTATTTATTGGTTCAAAAAAAGGATGCTGCAAGGCTTCATCAAGAGTAATCCTTTTGGCTGGATCATATTCCAGCATCCTGCGAACGAGGTCAAACAGACGCTGGTGATCTTTGTCTTGGCAATGCATGAATTCCTGCAAGGAAGAAAAAGCAAGTGTTTTAGAGAGATCTTCCACAACTGCAAAGCCAACAAGTGACACAGGTTGTTGTCCCCTACCTTTAGAGGCTTACAGCGTCTCCTAACGTATCGTCCTGCAGAGCTGTGCTCATCCCAGTCCAATTGGTCGTGGTGAAAGTAATGCTTTCTGCATGACGGGGAAAATCATTTTAAAATAGCACAGAAAGTGAGCAGATGCTTTTCAACAAGTTCTGAACGACCACAGAAGTGTTCCTGCATATCCCGCTGCATCTGGAGCTAACATCTCTTAGCTATACTCAGTCACGCCTGTTACTTTCATATTACCATTGTCACAATATTTAGAAAACAGGTCTTTCAGTATTCCAACCAAAGGAGCCACTGAAAACATCTTATCCAGTACACGTAAAGACTGAAGAACATTCACACCCTGTTACTGCTCAAGAGGCTGGTGTTTCAGTTGCTGGCAACTCAAGACTAAAAGCAGAGAAGAGGACTACTGGCAACTCTTTAATTCGCCTCCATCTGACACAATTTCTTGCGACAGACTAGTAAGTAACAAGAAGCCTGAAGTCTCTTTGTTGCTTTTCAGAAGCTCACATCTAACAACGGAAACCTTAAAATTTCTCTTATAATAGGGCAATATTAGGCCACTCACTACTTCTGTAAAGAACTTACCTGGATTTCTTGATCATGTGGGCTGGCAGAGGCCCCAGGATTCTTTCCATCATTGCCAAGTGTTCCTTACTGTCATGGGTCTGTGTGGAAAAAGCAATGAACACACTTAGCGCATCTTTCTAATCTCACTTGCTTGCTAACAACATTCATCTACAAACAAGAAGTTTGCTGGAGTACTGTCACAATATCTTCATACATTATCAAGGTAAGATTATGCAATGCAGCTTGCAATGCGGTTATTTCCGACAGTTCAGATGGCCCCTGAACAGGGTTTACAAACGGAGCTTTGTAGGGCACGTTATCTTTATTGTTAATTCCCGCAGCATCCTCAGACTCCAGACAGGCTGTATCATCCAAAAAGCCAGAACAGATCTTAAATAATTGGAAGGAGATACCCATGACACCACCACATTTTCCCAGACGCATGCTGTCTTTACAGCCTCATCTACAGAAACCTTAAACCCCCTGTTTTAAAGGTTATGCCTTTTACAGTACCAGTTAAGTACACGCCATTAACAGATGCAAACCAGCGGTCTGTAACAAAAACGTTCCATTTATGTTCCTGTACATACCTGAAACACGGTAAATCCCAGGTAATACTCAATTAGAATACAACCAATACTCCAAACATCACAAGGCTGCGACCATCCCAGCGCTGGAAAAGAGGCCAAGTTTTTGTTACACTTTTCAGTATCTTCTCAACACCTGTAATCCACAAAGCACACGCCCAGCTTTCCCCCGCATTTACTGACGCCCGCCTTCCCCCTCCACACCTCTCCCCAAACCTTGGTGGGAGAAAGTGCGCAAGGAACATGTTTGGATTTCTGGTTTTAGAGCACTTCTTTTACTCTTTACTCTCACAAATTCTAACACCACCATCTGCGAGAGACACCTGAGTTATCAGAACCTCAAGCAACAACTCCAGTTTACGAAGTAAAAACATCTGAATGAAGTGTCGTTAACTGTTAGGAGGTTTAAAAGTCTTCACTGACCTAAAATGACCTCAGGAGCTCTATAATGTCTTGTAGACACTAACGTGCTGTGATGCTCATCATCAAAAGTTGCACTTCCAAAATCAACGACTTTGATGTCTGTGTTTTTTAAAGTGCGCTCATCTCGTTTCTGCAAGGAAACCAAAATGCTCTTTGTTAGTATCTAAAAACATGCTTAGCCATACGACATCCATCAGATTATCTTCCAAATATTAGTTAAGATACAAAATCGAGCATTATGTATAAAGGAGAGGCAGTGAGGTCCATTCTGCTTTTCTAAGTTTTTCTACAGCAAAATAAAAAGAAACTTGTATTTCTGCCAATGCTAGAAGATATTTGCACAGACACGTTCTCACCCTAATGCTGAGTGGGTTTTAGATTTTAAAGGAAGACACTGGTCAGGAACAGTCCTACTGAGGGCCCACACAAATTACAACCCTGCTCAGTTATCAACAGCACATCCTGATGACAAACAGAAAATTGATCTTAGCTCTTAAGCCAAGGACCGCAAAACTGACAGACAGTGCAGGGCAATCAGATAGAAACCAAGATCTGACACTGCTCTGAAAATACAGAGATGGCTTAAAGAAAGGGACTGAAATGACTTAAGAAATATGAAGGAAGAAACCTGACGGAATTCAAACCCATTAACACGATGCTTCCTGTAAATGCCGGAACTTCAATGAAGAGCAAAGAACCAATGATCAGATGAAACAGTTTAGTTCAAATCAGAGCAAAGTTACTTGCTTGGCAGAAAGTTAGTACATCTCAAAGAGCACAGAAAAAAAACCATCTAGGTAACGTAACTGTCACTTGACCGTCCTACGCATGGGGTTTTTTTGGAACAAATGTTCAGATGAACCCAGAAGTAACCCAATTCAAGCTGGGAGAAACAACAAACTCACCATTTTGGCATTGTACTTCACTATGTAATCGGACTCCACAAACAAGATATTTTCAGGTTTTAAATCTGTATGAGTTAGTTTATTATGGTGCAAAACTACAAAGAAAGAAAGAATGGTATTCCGTAATTAATACATTGATTTCCTAAAGGAAAAAACCCACAAACAAACAACAAACCAAGCCCCAAATATATTTAACAAGAGTGTTGAGATTTACTTACAGTTTATAGACTGGCAAATTTGATAAGCCATATTTCTAATGTCATTAATATGAAATGGCAGAAAGCTGTTTTCCTTAATAAAGTCGTAAGTACTAAGTCCCAACAGCTCAAAAACAATGCAAACGTGGCCATGATGATCAAACCATTCCAGCATCTGGACACAGCGGCTTAGAAAGAAAGGAAGAAAAAACAAAACAAAACTCAATTTGTTGAAGAATTATCTTCCACAAATCCTTATCATGCTGACTATTCTAATTTTATACTTACAAAGTGCTGCTTGGATCCATGTTGTTCAAGTGTTCCAACACTTGTATTTCTGAACGGGCTGCTTCCCGGTATCTACCAACATTTTTCACAATTTTAACTGCTACATGCATTCCTCTCCTTTAAAAGAAAGTAAAGCATTACCAACTGAACCAGTTCTTGTTAAATACCTATGACTCTAGAGCCGCTCCATTTTAATAAAAGTAACACAGGGAGATTAAAGGTCATAAAGAATTACGAGCTGGCTTAGGGGAATTTGACTTAAGCACGCTGAACTTCACCAGAACTGTTTTCGTAAGGAAATGTAATACTGATCTTTCCCTTGGCAAATACCCATAGGATATGCCCCATTAACTCTTTCTCAGTCACCTTATCTCAGGTAAGGGGAACACCAGGAATCCACCTGCAAGATGATTAAAAAAACCCAAAATAGCCAAGTTCTCATTTGAGGATAGAACTGCAAAACTTCGATGTTTTTTCCTGCAATTTTCACCACTTGTGCTGGCTCTTCTCCAGTCCTCCTATGGAATCAGGAGAACTGCGTAACTTCCTTAATCAGGGATAGCCCTGCTATCACCTGAAAATCCTTAAAAATTTTAAACTAGAAATAAGCTTAAGGAACTTACAAGGTAGCTCTCAAAAACAAACAAAGAAAACTTTCTTAAATATACTGCAACACTTGAGTTGAACTGCGACTTTCTGCTAAAGAAAATGTCCCTGAGCTTTAATTTCTGGGCTGAGCAGCACCTTTTGTCACAAAATCTGCTAATAAAGATAACCAACACTTACATATCATGATCTATGCACTCCACTACTTTTCCAAAAGCTCCTTCTCCTAAAGTCGCAACAATTTCATCTAAAAAGAACAAACACAAGTTAGAATTATAAAACTACTTAAATGAGAATGAACATTATTAATGTAGATTTAAAAATGTGCCATTACAAAAGCATAGTTACTTTAAATCTCAGCATCTGAATGCATTATTTTATTGGACAGGTATCATGAAAACAGTTAGCCAAAAAAACTATCTCTTGTTCTAATCTCCAGATTCAAGTTCATTTACTAATTGGAACTTTTCGAACACAGTATTTAAATTCTACAGAAAAGAAGATATGCAAAAAAACAAAAAAGCACAAAAAAAACAGAACAAAAAGAGCAATGAAGATTTCTTTAGCCCCCCTCCTCTGACATACTATTCTAAACAGATTTTTTTGCTGAAAAGTTTTTAAAAAGTGTTGAAAAATGTTCTATACATCTTGCTCTTAGAACGTCTCCACTTTCACAGATCAGGTGACCCTCCTCATCATCCTCTACACTCCTGGATCTTTTCCTTCGATGACTCTTCTGGAAACGGCACCAAGATCGTCCAGCCAATCAATATATCAGAGTGAATTCAGGGCAGAATACGCAATTCATTCAGCGGGGAGATATTCAGGCATTCAGTTACACACCAGGCCACGAACAGTTGGCAGGAGCAATTTCAAATTCAGTCCCCGGAAATTCACAGGGCACATAGTTTATGTTACAGGAGAAAAACATGGCAAGGAACAGATTTTCAGATAAATACTTAAAGTGATAAAGCAACAGAAAAAACAATACAATTTTGTTTCTCAAACAGTGGTTTAACTGAAGACAGATTAAGAATGCAACATCACTATTTCTAACACTTGGCTAGCAAATAAAACACAGTATTTATTTACATATCTAAACTTACAGTCAGGTAAA
>WEIS01050541.1:0-18689 GCA_013389965.1 Todus mexicanus | reverse complement strand
CTGTGCCATGCAGATGAGAATAGGATCCAAAAGTGTGTCTGGGGTTTGTGAGGAGTCATGTAGTTGGGACAGATTTGATCCCATTGTCTTGGTAAGAATTTCTTCACTGTTATAATTCTTATGAACTTAACTTGCACAGCTGCATTCTCAGAATCTAGGAGACAGTCATCTCTGCTCCTTCTTACCTTCTGAGTTACTGCTGATGTCAGTACTGTGCCCACTCATCATCACTCTCAGTGCTTGTGTCCAGAATGAAGAGACTTCTGAGTTGCACATTAGAATGTCTTATTTCTGCAGTAAGTGCCTTTGAAGGAGGAATTCCAGACTTTGTATTGCAGTTTAGGTGACCTGCACTTAGATGGACTTAAACCTCTTTTGGAACTGAAGACTTAGAGCAGACATTTTGAAACTGAAGTTCCCTTTTCACTACAGGATTTTTTCTTTATAAGGATCATCCAGCAGCTTATAGCTATCTGTTCCAGCTCCAAATTTGTAAAAGCCTTAATAGCTAGAACTTTTATGTGGGTTGAGTCACACAAACTTCCAAGCACTGCCCACCTTTCCTTATTAGCTGGCTACCTTAGCATACTGCTATTACAGTTTTCTAGCTATTTGTGGCTAACCAATTGACTGCAGATCTTCTGTTACTTTTGGGCTGTGTCTTTACAAGGCATTTTTGCAGGTTGAATTTATAAGTTTCTTGAAGTCTTTAAGCTGTAGGAAAGTCTGCTCAGTATTGCGATGCAGGAAAGGACTCTTGGGAGTCACTGTGACACACCTGGAAATGTTAGCTCAAGGCTCAACAGTGGTCAGAGAGGCAAATAGAGAATTAGAAATTAGAGAGTAAAAATAAAGCAGGAATATTGTGTTGTGATTGTGTAAGTTTGTGACAACGCCTGTTTTAAATCTTGTGTATCAATTCAAGTTACCCTTCTTTCAGAAAAGATACTGTGGACCAGCAAAGTAGTACAGATAATCAGTTATTTGCTTATCTGATTTCTTGGCTATCCAAACCTCTTGCCTGTATTCAAAACTTCTTGTTTTCCTCATCATAGAGTGGACTTGAGTTCATTTTCCACATGTGGTCAGTTAGGCAAGTGAGCTCTAGGTTTCCTCTTTCTTGGCTTTGTTGCGTCTCCTCAGGCCACTGAATTATTGCCTTTTATCACTTGCATTGTGCAATTAATAGCTGGCCTTCTATTGTCACTATTTAATAGCTTTAATGTGTGAGGAGCACAAGCTCTCTTGGATCCTCTACTGATTGCTGTGAATCTGACCAGGTGACATAGTTCCAAAATCCTCCCATAGCTGCTGATGTTTGATTCGACCATTAGCAGAATAAGCCTCCCCACTGTTTTTACCTTGAGCACGACTAGGTTTTGATTTCCCTGAACTGGTACAGTCCACTTACTTCTGTCAGGGTTTGACTGAATGGAAAGGGTTTTGTTGCATACTCTTTCTTAATCTGTTCTCTGGACAGCCTTACTCCTGAGCCAACTGTCTTCTGGGAAAATTTGAATTTCTTTGCTAGGATTGAGTTTTCTCTGATGTACATCAGGGATGATGTCACTTCTTTGAGGCAATCTGAACTTGAATTTGTGTATTTGTTTCAGCATTTGCCAGATTGCTTTTTGGCTGCCGCCCCTACAAAGATTTTGTTTCAGACCTCTTATTCAAATCTTCAGCTACTATTTTTTTAAGTTCTTGTAACTGTCTTTGATTTCTACAACAGCTTTATATATCCTGGCTTCTCAGTTCTACTGGAGCAGCAGCTCACAACTTAAGCTCTTCTATCTGTTTTGGGCACAAGCATTACTTGTCTTTATTTGGTCAGTTAACTGGTGCTGGAGAGCTTCTGCTGATTTTTTTTTCCTCTTCTTTTTTTTTCCCCCCCCCCTCTGTGTTCAGGAGGACAAGTTCTTCTGTAAATAGAGAATTGCACCCAAATTGTACTCAAATCACAGTGTGCTGGTTGGCTGCTTAGGCTGAACGGGTAGTATGCTCAGTGAGCATAAGGAGGCTCTCTCATCCTCTTCTCTACTGCTTTGGTGACAGCACTTGATTTACTGTTGTGCTAGAATGCAGCTGGTAGATAAAAAGCTTCTCCTGGAACAGCCCATCACATTTCAGCACTTAAGTTAATTGTAAGCACAATGGGGAAATAAAAAAATTAACGGTCCAGTCCATAGCTATCTGCGGTGCATTTCAAGCCTTGGCAGAATTGCAAGTGCTTTTGCGTACCTAGCAGTGAGAAATGTTTTCATAAATGCCACCAGCTGGAGATAAGGGTTCACATCTCCAAAATGAGCTGTAACTCCGAAATAGCAAATCTATCTATCTCAGGGTTTTATGCTCCTGCCATCATCTTGGCCTTCCTTCTGCTGCCTGCCCTCCTTGCAAAATTTCTAACAACCAGCAAGCTTGGAGGACCTCATTCAGTTTCTGGCAGATCTCCCCACCTAGATCTAAAAGTCTTCTCTAGAGGATGCTTTTTTTATTAATTGCTAATCTTAAGGATAATTTGTTTCAAGATCTTTGACTTCTTGTTTCCCTATGTGGGCTTTGGAAGTGCCAGCATTGTACAATACATGGACTTTCATTCCCTTGGCAGAAACCGACTGAACCCATTTTCTTCCCTTGAATGACATAGAATTGCCTGCTATATTTCCTCTTGAGAGCCTCCCTGTGCAGCCTGGGAAAGAGCACCCAGTGTCCCACAGAGACTGCCAGGTTCTTTGTGCCAAGTGGGATGTGCAGATTAGTGTAAACCCACTGGTTGTCTTTGAAACTGAGGAAAGCAGGTTGGTCTTGAGAAAAAGCAGTGTGAGGCTAAGTGTGGTTTTGTTCCTTGTGCTCCAACCCCAAACTGATTGAGTAAAGTGCATTTAACATGTATGGGAATTTTTGTGTGTGTGGACATGACTTCTTAAAATTACTCTTTAGCAAAAATATTCATGGCATAGACTTTCTGGTGAGGTGAGCGGGCTTCCAGCTACCTGACTCCTGGAGCTCAGAGGCTGTTGTACTCCTAGCACAGGAATCCCTAGCCCTAGTGGTGGCTCTCAGAGGGTTATCAACCACATTAGCATGTTCCGTTTGTCTGTACCTCTTACGAATTTAGTCCCCTGCAAGCTGTGCACATAACTGGTCTCTGTGACCATAAATCTCTGTTGTTACTTGCCTTTGTCCTTCTTTGTAGCCCTTCTGCTTCTTAAAGTAACTGTTGAATCTTGTGAAGGCTTGTCCCGCAAGAGCTTGGAGTGGGCACTGCACTGTGCATTTACAGCTGCTGCTGAGTGGAGCTGGGTGACAGTTTGGGCTTTGGGATGTTTCTGAAAGCTGTGTGATTCTTACACTGGTTGTATCAGTGAGTCTTTTCCCACCATTAAAGTTGAACACTTTAGGCTTCTAGTGGATTGTGGGTTTAAAATGTTTCTGGAGCGGATTAACTCTTGTCCCAAAACAGGGCGACATTTCTGCTAGAGAACAACAGTTGTTTTCTGAGTGAGCTTATAAGTTACTTATCTGTTGAAGAAGCTTCTGTGGGCAGAGGAGAGACTGTAACTGAACCCTCCTACTCCATGGATAGAAACTGCCAACTTTGTAGGCACGTTCCTTTAAAGATCACAGATCTCTCTGAGATCATTGAACAAACATCTGAGCTACTGTATATCTTCTAAGCCCGACAGAATGGCTCTATGCTGAGGTGAGGAAAAGGGGCTGTGAAATGTCCCTCCTTGATGTTGCTAGGTAAAATAATAATAATAATCTTTTATGTACGATCAAAATCTTTTTCCTTATGTAGAGAAGTGGCAAGGCCTGGATTTTTATTATTTTATTTCTTTTGCACTCGAGTGCAAATGTATAAAAACAGCCCTCAGGAAGAATTTGGGATGTGGAGAGTTGGTCTTTGCTTGTGCTTGGCTGGGCACAGAGTGGTGCAGTGAACACAGCAGGACTGCCAGGAGTGACTGGCAGGGACGAAGGACAAGCTGATGGGCAAAGACAGTTCACTCCTGGGCTCCTAGGCACAGTGTGTCCCAGCTGATGCACAGTGAGCTGAGCAGAGGAACATTGGCAAACACAAATCAAACAATGTCTGAGTAACCTGGTGGGAACTGTATGCAAGGGGTGCCTGCATTCAACTTAGCACTGGAAAGCATGGTGAGGCACCTTCTCTCCCTGTCTCCTGGCTTGCTCATCTTTGCTGTGTGCTGGTCAGCATTGTCAATCTCTGCGGCTCCAGGCACTAACAAGACTCTCATGAGTCCCATCAGCTTTTTTGTCCACAGTCAGGACTGGAGCATGTATTCATAGCCCAGTGCCATCCTGGGGCTCATGGGTGCAGAACTGTGCCCACCTCTGCAGGCCATTCTAGCCCCTATGACTTGGACAGACCTCTTTGTCTTACAGCCCGGCATTGCTGATGCATTCTGTGTCAGTGCAGTCCTGGTTCATACCTCGGGGGAGGAACTTGCCCTTGGTTGCTTTCACTTAATCTTTTGGGCTAGTTGAGCTTTTTACTATTGGAAAAATCCTCCCTCTAGGATTTTTTGCTGTGCTTAGGGCAGACAAGATGCTGCTTCTTACTCTGAGAGTGACAGTTGTGTGAGCTGATGGGGGCTGTCTTACAGGCTTAGTCTGAGCAGCCTCATGCTCTCAGCCCACAGCAGGAGAGAGCCATAGATCTTTCACTTACATGTAGTACAAACAGCAGCACAAGCAGGAGGTCTGGGGTGCTGAGGCAGGAATGACACTGTGCTGTGTATCTTACATGTATGTGGCATGTCTACTGGTGTCTCAAACCCAGATCTTTGTCCCACCACATCCACCAGACCCACTCTGCATCCTCTGGATCCGTAGACGTGTGCTGAGCCTGTAGCCTATCTTGGGAATCTTGAGTTGTTAGACTGTCATAGCAACATCCTCCTCCTTTTCCTCTTAGCATTCATAAGCATGGAATTAATACTCATGGTTTGATCAGCTTGGGGGCAGGGGATGGTGTTGAAGCATCAGCACTGCATTTAGCTGTGGGACAGCTGCAAAGGTAGGGTAGTTTTGGATCAGACAAAAGCTGCTACTTGTCCCAGGATAGGTACTTCACTTGAAGCCAGCATGACTGGGAGCTGCTTCCAGCACGTGTGTAGCGCTGGCAGTCTGAGTGGATTGTCTCTCTGAATTTGGCTCTTGCAGACAGTGAAAGAGGAAAGGGAGAATGATGTGAATGTAGCCAGGGTCTGGGTGTAGTCTGTTGGGAAATGTGGCAGCTGTGTGTGTGTTTTTATTTAACTTCTAATTATTTAGTTACGTGCTTTGGCTTTGACACTTCTGGGGATTAATTCACCAAAGACTCCAGCCTGCATCAGCAGCTTTTAGGCTGCTCTGTGAGAAGTGTGATGCCATTTGGAAAAAAATAACATAAAAATTCCATATGAATTGGGGGATACTGCTGTAAAATTTATGTCAATTATCTGACACTTTATTATGGAGAGGCAATAGCCTCTTCATAGACCAGGTGGCAGCAGCCTTTTCATTACAATGAGAAATGTTGCTGTTCAGCTGAATTTGCTAGGAGGGACACTCAGGGTCTATGAGTTGCTTATGGAGATTAGTGAGGGAGAAAAAGGACATTTGATCCAAACTAGGAGTAAACAAGCCAGTTTGAGGACTCCAATGTAAAATGCACATCAGGCTTCTAGGCTAGGGAAATCCTAATGTCTCTTCCTACAACCTCTATCCTCTGAGCTGAGGGAACAGACTCCTGGGTTTGCTCATGGTATCTTGGGCTTTGCCGAGGTTTCAGGGGAAGGGCTGCCATAAGTCCCCATGTGGCACACAGGCAGTGACAGGCACTCCACCACTTCTCTAGAGTGGACAGAAGGCAGGTTTGCCTATCCCCAACTGCCCTTGGCCCCTATGCTATGTCCATGCAGTAATGCTGGTGAGGGACTGGCATTGCATGCCTCATAAATGGGCTGCTCCATCCTCCAGCATGGGTCAGCTGGGACAGAAGTGCCCAGCGTTTCTGTCCTCTGGGGGCTTGCTGGTCCTGACCCGGAACATCTCCCCTGTCCCAGCCTTGTTAGCAGCAAGGAGTTGATGTGGAGGGTGAATGCATGTTAACATGGAGGTTGGGGTTTGAATTTTCTGCCTTTTGCTTTTTGTGAGATCATTCAGTCAGTTATTTTCCAACTGCTTCAGTGTCGTGATCTTACAGGCATGGAGTGGCTTTAGTGAGGTACTGCTGATGCTGACTGATTGCATTCTTGTCCTTTCCTGTGCTGATTAAAAGGACAGTGTAGAGACTTTGCTTTCTTCTTGTTTCTGTTTTTTGTGTTTCTTTTTCTGCCATTACCCTTGCATGCTTCCCAGAACCTACCCACCACCAGGTACTCTGCAGGGTGTTGTGAATTGGTGGCACTCTCTAATTTTAGGTTCTAGTAAGGCAAAGACTGCAGCTGCGAGTGACGAAAGATTCTGCAGGTTAAAAAGCTCCTAAGCAATGAAGCATATCATGGCTGCCAGAGATAGACCCTAGTTCTGTGTATTGCCTGTTAGATTCCATAGCTGGTGCGGCTCCTTCTCTGGCTTTGCTACTAACGATGGCTGTGTTCTCCTGGGCAGGATGCGAATCGAGGACTTCTACAAGTAATCGCATTGTTTCCTCAGGACAGCCTCTTCCAGAAGGTCCATTCTCTGCTGGCAGAGTGCAGCAAGTCAGCTCTTCTTGAGGATCAGTCAGAGGGAACAGATCTGGTGCAGTAAGGAAGGGGCTTGTAGGTAGAGCAGGACAGCTATACATGGTCTGTTCTGCATGAAGAAAACTTCATGGCAGGAGTGATTGCTTCTGATTTCCAGAGCTTGTGTCCACAAGAGTTCACTGGCCCTTCAGGGGTTATCCATCCACTTTGCAAGGGAGTGATGAGCTGGTGGATGCAGTAAAGTAAGGAGCCAAAAAGTCTGTGAAATAATCTTGTTCCTCTGGGTGCAGTGGCAGGGCACAGGTGGGATGCTGTGAAGGGCTGAGTCCTGCATCAGCCCCTCCATTGAAAGCCAGCCCGCCTGCTGTATTACCCAGGAAGTGCATCACAGGTTGTCAGTGTTACTGGGGATGGAGAGTTATGGGGCACAGGCAGTTGCAGCTGCAGAATGAAGCTGAAATCTAAATGCCACAGAAAGCACTTGTTGTTCTGTTCAGAGTAAGTCCTGAAAGGGTGGTTTGGGGACAAGTACGCAGGGACCTGAATTGCTAACACTTCTCTGGAACTTCTGGAAAGCAGTCGAGTGAGTGAGTGGTGGGGCAGCGGGTTAATTTGATGGCAAATTATCTTTAAATTGCAGTGGTGCAGCTCCACTGACTTCAGGTTTGTTGCAGTGGAGTAAATGAGCGAGTGTAGCCTCTAGGGCTGGCACAGGTAACTGCAGCAAAAGGGATTCAACAGCCTTCACTTTTTCTTCTGTTGACCACATCTGAGTTGCTCACTTCTGTCATAGTGCTTTTTTAAGATACTGATCCCCCTAAGGTAACCTGCAAAAAGTGATTTAGGTTGACTTCCCTTATTTATTTTTTTTTCCACTATGAAGATCATCTAGTAAAATGTTTATTTTAAAAAACTAGTTTGCAAGGATAAACATGCAGGGCAGTCTGAGGAGTGTCACACCAAGCTGCTTGGAAGTCATCTACTGTTCATCTTCCTCTGCCTTTGCCTGACACTAGAAGTGGTGTTCTTTCAGCCACTCAGGAGATCTAAAAAAGAGTGTCTATTTAAAATCTGCCTGGAAGAGTACTGCTGAAAGTCCCTTCCTTTAAGTTATTCATATTTCACCATCTTGGAATTAATGCTTCCCAGTCTTCCGTAGAGACTTCTAGGAAGACCAAGTTGAACAGGACCTTGAAGGAGAAATGGTTTAATCTCAAAATTAAGTTCTTTTTGTTCCTTTGTGTCTTACAGAAAGGTGCAGGTACGTGTTTGACACAAAAGGATGTTCTTCCTGCAGTAGTTTTTTTTGAGCAAAAGTCAAAGCAGTGTGTTAGAAGGGCAAAGAATGCTAACACACAGTCTTCTGTTACACAGAGGATGTGAGTTTTTGTCATGTGTAGAAAGCTGATGCCTCTCAAACCTTCATGTTAGATGCTCTTAATACCTTCTGGTGCTCTTTAACCTCTCCTCTGTCTAGCAGCTGCACCTTAAAGAGCGGATGAAATCATCTCAAGGATGGCAGGTCCTAATCTCAGTAACAGTTCCTATCCATTATAAGGTATAAAGTGAAGTGATCTGTGAGTGGGTTTATCTCAGATCCCACATAGCATTTTTGCTCGGCAGCAGCAAGAAAGGAAAATTATCAGGCGGTGAGGAGAAGCTGTTTATTTTTAACTTACCCTTTCTTTTTAAGTTCTATTTTATAATTAAAGGAGATAAGGAGTGGGAGCCCATAAAAATACATAGCTAAAGGGATAAGCCGATCTCAAGTTCACTGCAGAGATTATGATAAGTAGTGGATAGCACAGTAGAGACTTTGGGACCTCTTGTTCCTTCCCCGTCTTCCTCCTAGAGTATCAAGCTGAGTTCTTAGCTGCCTTTCAAAGGTGACACAGATGGACTGATTTAAAAGATACTGCTTACAGACCTTGCTGCTGCCCTCACAGTTTACTACTCCTCACCATGGTTTGAGGATGCCTTTGTAGAGTACCTGAAGTGATCTGTTTTCAGAGCTGTCAAGGAGGAATCCCAGTTATTTGTGGAGAAGTGTGTACATCCATTATCTGGGCACACTTCTATGGCACTACGCATGGCTGTGAGTGTGGGTCACAGGGGAGTGAAGAGGAGCCCAAGGGAAGGTTCCTGGGGACTGGGGTAGCTCTGGGTAAAATGTTTCCACTCTGAGTTACTGCTGGAGAAGCCTGTTCTACTCCTCACCTCTCAAACAAGGTTTCTCCTCTGCGGCTTATAAGTTGTGGTGAATTTGGCTTCTTCAGACTGATAGGAGGATAGCCCTCTGATTCGTGCAAACTGCTTGATTCTTTGTTGCTCAGAAAAAGGTGCATTATACTATTACTCTCCTTCCCTAGTGGATAGCTACATCCCAGAGTAAATTATTCCTGTACCCAGGTGGCTTTCTTTCATCATTGCTCTTGACTCTGTGATACTTCTTGCAGCTTCTGCCAGCTGCAAGAACAAGAAGGCCAGGCTGAATTTGGAGATGGCTGTCCTTGTAGGGAGATTCTTCCTCTCTGCCAGCAGAACTGACAAACAGCGTTACGACACGAGTCCTGGAGAGGCTGCTGTGTGCTCTTGCAGCAGCAGGACATTGACAGGTTGTCCTTAATTAATGTTGCAAAACACTGACTCCTACCTTTAGCTTGCTTCTGCAATGCCAGAGGAGAGGTGAGCTGCAGAGGCTCTGCTGCGTGACCATCTCACCTGGGAACAACTTCTGCGACCCTCTTTTACCCTCAGTCCTCATTTGGATGCTACCCTGTGGTTTCTGCCATCTCAGGCCCCAGTCTGCTTCTAAATGTTTGCATGAGTGTCTCTACACCACTGCCACATGCAAAGTTTGGGGAAAACAAGCTTTTGAAGGAACCCTAAGCAAATTTAGGTTTCTTAGAATAAAGGATATAAGGACACAGTTCAGTCTTGCAAAAGGCAGGAGCTACCAGCTGCCTAAAGGACCGTTGAGGGTTGTGTTTGTACTGTGAGGACAAGAGGAGGAGAAGAAGGGTTCCTTAGTGTTCAGTGTTGTCTTAAATCCTCGGCACTGCTTTTCTTAGGATCTTTTCTGAGTTGTGATTCCTTGGGGCAGAGTCCTCTTCCTTTGAACCTTGTACTGTGTAGTCCTCCTAGCCCAGGCTTTTTGTGAGCAGAGGCTACTGTAATGGAGACCTCAGATGTTTATGTTCTCTTTAGCTCTCAGATCAGATGGTAACAGCCTAGGAAAGAAGTTCATGTGTTTAAGATGATGGTTTCAAGCGTATGTTTTGCCCAGGAGTGCTGAATTATTATGGTTCCTGGTAGGAAGATTATCATTACTTACCATCTCACAAATGCTTTAAGGAATGTGTTTGTCCATGCAATGCTTTGAAGCTAAAAAGCATTGTGGGAGTCTCTCTTGGTGTTCCTAGTTAGGAAAATGAATCGTGCAGTAGGAGAGAGATGTGTATCTATGCGTTTGCAAGTACAGCCCAGTGCTGGGAGCAGAGTAAGGCAGTAATATAAGCTGGAGTGATTTGGTTGCAGTGAAGGCAGATAAAGTATCTCCTGGGCAGGAAAGATGTGGATTTGTGTCTTCATCTGTTTCCAAAACCAGAGTCTGTACCAGGGTCAGTCTTCTCTTAGTGCTTGTCAGAAGCTTGTTCCTGTCAGGGGAGCAGGGCAGTGCTCTCTATGGAGCTGACCTGAGCAGCTGTAGAAGCTGGTGGTTTAGCAGGTTGTGAATGGTGATTAGCCAGCCAGGAGAGAGGTGTGCTGGCAAAACTAGCATTGGAAGGACCGTGGTGTCAGGCAAACCTGTGTTTGCATAGTGTTTACAGTGTTACATTTGGGGCTACACATGGTAATTAGCTGATTATTTTAATGAGATCATGTCTACTGCTGGTGATGTCATAATATTTGGAAAACTACTGCTGTCATAGATATAAGCTCATCCACTCTTCTCATGAATGGAGAAATTCTGTAAATTTGAAGGCTTCCTGAAGAATTCCTTGCTGGCAATAGGAAGACTTTAGTGCCCACCTCCGTGGTGTTAGTCATGAACCAAATATTGGCTGCTAAAGCCATGCATGTTGCAAAAACAGGTGCCAGAGCTGTGATCTGTCTCAGCCTTGCTCCTCCCATGCTGAGGCGTGTGTGGATGCTGACTCCTCTGCTGTATTTGGCTCTCTCTGGCAGGTTTTGGAAGTGGTGCGGTCCAACTATGACACACTGACCCTGAAACTGCAAGACGGACTGGACCAGTATGAGCGCTACTCCGAGCAGCATAAAGAGGCTGCCTTCTTCAAAGAGCTGGTAAGCTGCCTTGATGCTGCAAAATCAACAACCTTGTTCCAAAGCCTTTGCTTATGGCCTGGGCAGTGGCATTTGGACAGCCCTGCTCCTCCACTGAGTTCACAGATTCACAGATTGTTAGGGATTGGAAGGGACCTCGAAAGATCATTTAGTCCATCTAGTTACCTCCAAAGATGGGGCAGGAATAAGATCTGAACAGGCACCACATGTCTCAACAGTTCTGAAAGCTCCCTGGAGCTCTGTGCCCTGGAACGCATGGCTGGGGAGGAACCTGGACTGTTCAGGCCGGTGACTGGTCAGTCAGTCTCTGTCCCTTCTGCCATGAGGATCCACTGTGCTTTGCGGTGGTAAATTGATGTAGTGGACGAGCTGGTGGCTCCCACCCTGTGTTTACAACACAAAGCAGTTTAGCCTTTTTGCTGTTGTTAAGGGGAGCGCGAAGTATGGGACTGAGCAGAACATGTGATGCTGGTGAAACATGTGCCTGCTCATTGCTTTCCTCCATCACTCACAAAATAGGGGTTTCCAGCAAAGGCATTTCCAAGGCATCTCCTTCTGCCAGAGAAGACTAATGGTAGGAAGTTCCACAAAAATAATGTAGTCAAGACAAAACCGAGTCCAAATAATTTGGTCTGGTAATTATGTTCTTGAACAAGCCAGTTTGCTCGCCGTGCTCCAGAGATCCCTGACACAACATTTTCTTGTCCAATGGCTGCATCACCAGGAAGTAAGTATTTTTGTAGTGGCTGGTATGTGAGGGGAGCCTGTTTTTCCTCACTTTTGAATCATTACAGTTTCAGCGAAGGGAGAGATCTCTAACTCTGGAAGCTTTTTCCAGCAGTTTGAGAGCTGATTCTCTCTTCCAGTTCTGTCCATGCTGACTGATGAGTAATTGATGCCTGCCCACTCCGTCACGAGTCTGTGCAAGTTTGGGATTGTTATGCCTCTTTCTGTCTGCTCTACTCCAGAGCAAGCATGTCTGAATTGGTTTTGCTTTCTTCTACAGAATGCTTTTTAGTGGGTTTGGGGCCTTTCCAGCACTGCCATTGGGTAGTATACAGGCAAAACCACTTGCAAGCAATTTCATGCCATTTTTCTGTGCTCTTTTGTGCCTGTTTTTGTCCCTGCCTCCTGTTTGATACTGTATCTAGAATACATGCAAAAAAATTGGCCATAGCCTTCCTGTGATAAAGGCTTCTCCTATTACTGTAGCCTGGAAATAAGACGTGTTCATGTTTCTGTTGTCATCTGTTCTGTCCCAAGGGCTCCTGCCCTCCTCAGCCAGCATCTCCTTCCCCAGCCTCTTGGCCACATGACTGCTCTGCTTCTTGCATGCCCCACTTTCCACTTGGCCTGGCAGAAGCTCAGGCTGATCATGCCAATTGATTAAAATGACATTCTCAGTCCTAAGATCATCACAGCTACAAAGCACTTCAGCTACAATTATTTTCTTCCTAGCTCAATTTTTTTTTTTTTAATTTTATTTGCAAAATCCTAATTTTGTGGCATGTAAGAATCTGTTTAGTATAACCAGTTCCTTCTCAACTCCCTTCTGAAAATTGCCCATCCAGGTACCTCTGGGACCCTCTCCACAAAGGCATATGAAAGCCTGAATAATTACTGTCTAAATGTACTGATTTGACCCAGTTGTGAATCTGATTAATCCACATTTCTCTAGATGCCCTGAGAATTGGGACCCTATTAAATGTTCTTTACTCACAGATACAGAAAATCCCCTGCATTCCATTAAGCTGTTCCCTCAACACAGCGGGAAATCAACCTGATGTGTTACGATTTGTCTTCAGCAAACCCGACTGCCTGGGTCCCATCCTCCACGCTGTTTTTTCCTCTAGGTGCATAGTAACTGATGGCTTTATGAATTGTTCTAACTACTCATCAAAAAGGCCCTAGTCTGCCCTGTCCTCCCCATGTCTTCTCCTAACCAGGTAGTTGGCTTCCTTTTTGTGAGGCTTCTGAGTCATTACTTCAGCTTCCATCACTGATCTGATGTTGGGTAATGTGCCCCTACCACCTGTGTTGTGTTTAACTGCTGAGGTTCACAGGATTTCGGGAAGCAGGCGGAGTGAAGTAGCCACGATTTTCTTTGTGGGCTCTGCCAAAGGAGCAGGGTTGGGGGTAACATACAGGTTTTCAGTATGGTTTCCAAACTCATGCTGGTCTGATCAGGTCTTCCTGAACAGGATCTGTTTGCAGGTAATTCTTTCCAGCTTCTGCCTGATTTTCTTATCTCTGTGTGATTGCATTAAGGCAAATCCTTCTTGGTGGGGAAGGACACACAGGAGCCATTTTCCTCTTTGGCTGCTTTTTCATCTCTCTGTGCTCCCATTAAGCGGGTGAGCAGAAACTTCCCCAAGCCATTCTCTGGGCTCCTTTATGCTTAGAAATCTTGTTCTCGCTCCTTTGACGTGCTTTGCTAATGCACTGCTTCACTTCTCTGGCTTTGCCTCACTACTGCTCTTTCTTGTTAATACCAAAGAAAGATCTTCTTTCGTCTACCATTCCCTTTTCAAAGAAGCTTTCAAAAGCCTGTTATAGTGCAACCACGGTGGAAGGTGGTGTACAGTGTTTTATCAACTGGGTTTTCTGGCCTGTTGTGCTGCCTTTGAGGGGCTAAAGGAAGGAAGTTAGGAAGTTTTCTAACATTTTTTATTTCTTTTCCTTTGAACTCTCAGGGATGTCATTTGAGATCTGTGCTGCTTTGATAGAATGAATGGTTTGGATGTGAGCTTTTGGACCCTTGCACTGCAGCTGTAGGAATGTGTGGGAAGAGACTCAGCATCTTTCCAAAACATTCGCTATCTTTGCAGTTGGATAGCTCTCAGCAGAGTCTCAAAATAGTCTGATTAGGGATTGATTTCTGCAGGGGAAATTACACTAATTTGACTTTTAATTAGATGTAGTAGTCAGTGTAAACCTTCCTCCCCTTACACAAATTTCTTAAGAGCCGCTCGTTGATTAGAAACAGGTTTAACTGATGGGACTTGCTGCAAAACAGTGTCTGTACAGTGTTGCACACATCCAGCTACAACGACACAAAACTAGAACCGAATGTTTTCCTCGCATGGTTAATGCCACCACTTCCTCCATTCTTTCTTTTGCTCTTTGTTCTCCAGCTGATGTCAGCATTTCATGCATTTCCCATTTCTTCAAAGTCAGTGGGTTAAATGTGATCCAAGCTGCTAATAGGGAGAAAACACTTTTAAAAGCTTTTCTGGCCCTGGTCTGCTCCAGCATGCTCCATGTAGAAGCAAGAGAGGACACGTGCTCTGCTTTTACTTCCTTGCAGAATTAATGTTAAAGCTCTGAGCTCACTTTCTGAGGCTGTTTCTGGCCCCTGATATAAGCTACTCTGGAGTGTTCTGGCAGCTTCCAGGCTGGCAGCCAGGCCTGGGCTGCCCACTGCACCACGAGCTAGGAGGAGTCCTGCGGTGTAGGCTCATGGATGGAGCAGCTCAGCCAGACTTCAGGAAGCTTCTGAAGTTTATCCTTGTTACAAGCTGACGCTTCCTTATGTCATTGTCTGGTCTTTCAGTCACAAAAGGGAGATGAGCTCTAGCTCGCTGTGCTGAGCCGTGATGCTGGAGATAACTTGATTTAACTCCAATTTGAGCTATTCTTACCTTTTTAAGCTGGTTCTCTCAGAGCTGTCTGCTTTCTCACAGCAGAAGAAATCCTGGGCAGAGATTTGTAGGAACGTCAGAGTCATCTTGTGTGTTGTTATCGTGCTCACTCCCCTCCCCAACTTGTGTTAAAGCAGGTTTAAGTCCATCTAGATCACTCTTGACCAAAGTTTGTGTCTAAGCTCCTTTTGAAACCTAAAGCTCTACTTAAGTGAAAACAGCTCCACATTGTCCCCAGGTGATCTATTCCACTGCTTCACAACCCATAGGTTTAAAAGTATTTCCTCTTTTCCAGTGAAAATCTTCTTTGTCTTAAATTAAGCTGAGTATTTCTTACCCCATCCCTGGAGAGCCAGAGAAATATTACTCACTGTTCTCTTTCTGACCTCGTTTTACATATTGGAGAGTGTTTGCTCTGTTCCTCCTAAACTTTCTCTTTGCAAACTGAGCAAGCTTAATTTTTTGTGCTCCACCCCATAGCTACAATTTCTGCTAAGCGCTATGTTCTCATCATGTGCCACTTCAGCCTCCGTTTCTAGGCTTGTAGAGACTGCTGGCACATCCTTCTTGGAGACCTCGATGTGTATACAAGTTCGGGCATCTTCTGCTGGCGGCTGGCCCCTGGCGGCAGTTCTTGAGGCCAGAATCCCATTTNGTTAGGGTCTGTGCAGTGGGGCTTGGTGGGGTGCATTTCACAGCTTTCCCTGGTAACCTCCCATGTTTTGATTTGCTTCCCACTCTCACACATTCTGCCTTTTTGGGAGCTTTCTGCCCTTTCCCTTTTTTTTTTTTTTCTCCTCACCAGGGCAGCAAGTGGAACTCTCAGTGGTATAAACACTGCTAACTTGCTCTTCCAGCCCCCAGTGCTGGATTCCTCATTCTGCTTCTATATAATTCATCCCCCAGTGCTTTTAAAAAGCACAAAACACTAACCAGGTCAGCAACAACCTTATTATCACAGGCTCCGAGTCTCTGGGAACTGTAATCCCGTTGTTTGGATGAGCTTGTGTCAGTTTTGCTTTCTGTCACTGCTGCACAGTCGCTGACACAGATGATGTTTGACTTTGTTTTTTCGTTGCCGAGTGCAGCTGAGCCTGAGCCCAGTGTGGGGCCTGCGTGTTCGGCCAGCGAGTCTGCAGGCACGAGGGGGGAAGGGAAGTTGCTGCGCAGCGGGGCTGCCCAGCGCTTCTTTGCACACTCTGTAGGTGACCAGAAGTCTAGGTATTGTTGAAGGATGAAGGTGTCTCTTTTTCAGAGACAGCTAGTGAGCCGCTTTCAAGCGTAAGGCCCTCGGCCCAGAACACACACGACTGTCTCTGAACCCATGGTCTTCTGCTAGCTTGGGTGGTAATTTGTGCATACAGCGCAGTAGCGTGGCCTCTGTCCTTTCCTTGACTCTGTATCTTTTGCTCTGCAGGTTCTGGGGCAGGACAGAGGCTGTGCTACTGCATTCATTCATCCAGGAGAATGCTGGCTGGCACTCCAGGGGGCACTGGTAGAAAGTGCTCTTCCAGCTGCAGCCTAGAAGTGCTCACTTTCTCTATTGCTTTGCCTCAAAATAGGGAACATAGCATAGCTCGTACATCCAAACAGCATCCTCTCCTATCCCTGTCTCATTTGGAATTTTTCTCCTGGCTGGGATGTCTCTGTAGGCATTCCTGTTATTCCAGGTAACAGCTAATCCTCAGGGTTTTCTTGCTAAACTGGAGTCTCAGTGAGAGCTGGCTGCAGCAGGTTCTCTGGGGCTGTAACATCATGCAAAATGGTGTCATGCTGAACCTGGAGGTCAGCAGTGTCAAAGCTGCCTTGCTCACAGGAAGCCAGGAAGAGTGCCTTGACTAAAACGTTGTTTTGTCTCTGGTAGGTTCGGTCCATCAGCATCAATGTGAGGAAGAACCTTGCTTTCAACACGCTGAGCCAGGAGCTGCTGCTGAAGGAATTCTCTACGATCTCTTGAAGTGGGGATGCAGCTGCTGTGCAGGGCTGACCAGAGACAGGCCTGTCTGGGCAGGGACACTACAGATCTACAGCTGGTTGACCCTTGCCTTCTGCCTGTAGAAGGGACTGCATTTCTTTTAGGGGAGAGCCTTGCTGTTGTGTGTTGGATCCCAAAGGCATGTGTTTCAACAGGACTGGGGCTGAGGAGAGGTGATCGGCACGTTGAGAAGGAAGCAATTTTGTAAGGTGCCATAGGGGTGGGCAGCCGTTCCTCTGATGTAGCAATGGGAGATCCCCTCCACAGCCTCAGGGAAGATGCACTGGAAGCCTTTGTAGCAGAGCTGGGGAAAGTTCACAACCAAAATAATAAAACCAGTCCAGCTGTGTGAGATGGTGCTGGGTTGAGATTGCTCACCTGCTCTACAGGGAAGGCTCTCCAATCCCAAGTGAGGGCTGTTCTATTCCATCAGCCTCGATCAACCTGCTCTCCTGCAGTGTAGGAATGGCTCTGGCATCTAAAAGAGATTCCCCAAGGAGCAGGCCCTGCTCACTGCTGGCTCCTCGTGTCAGAAGGTGTCACCTGAACCAAGCTATCGGATTACTGGAGAAGGAAGAATTTTGCCTCCAAGTCTGGGCCAGTGTGCAAGAATATAGGTCATCAAACAGAGCACTTACAACTGGAGACCAGCTCTGCCCGGGGTCACTGTTACTTCCAGTAGCCCAGCTCATCTCTGCTATTTCTAAGGTTGTGGGACATTTTTAGATACTCCTTTTTCATAGGGCAGAGGACAGACTGACTACCCCCCTTGCTCCCCTTGTTGCCCATCAGAGACTGCATTGCGACAATCCTCCTCTTCCTTGCAGGAACGTCTGCCTTGCACATGTTTGCAAGTGCCTGGTGACCTTCATGAACTGAAAAGTCCCCAGTTTTTCCCTTGTGCATAGCAGGCCATTAAAATGTAGCTACTTCTGCTACTTCACTTTCTTGCTTGCCCTCCTGTCTTCACCAAGCTACTTGCAGCACAACAGTCTGCTGAGAACTTCCTAAGGAAGTGCTCTGGGGCACAGACAGACCTTTCTGCTCCAGAGCCAGTGTTTCAGAGGTGCCCAGGTCTGGCGGAGCCTGTTCTGAGTGCTGTGTCAAGCTACCAACTCAGGAATATGCAGCATAAACACCCGTTCCCTGTTCGTGCGTTTTCAGCTCCTGGCAGCGATGTTGATATCTGGCCTGACTTGGTGGGCTGGAGCTGAGAAGTTATTTACATCCCAGATCCACCTTTTTTCCCCTACAAACCATTTTTTTGAAAAAAAAAAGTGCCTAGTCCTGCTCCTAGCCTTGTAGGTTAGAGTAGTCTGAGTGGTGTGAATGTCACGTTCATTTACTACAATTTTTAGGCAAGGCTTATTCATACTAATGTGTGTTAATTGTGTTAATGTTTCATCTTTACCTGGCATGAGCATGGGAAACTGCAGGCTCTGTTCTTGGCCGCCTACTGGGCACAGCACCTGATGAAGACCGTGTATTTTCTGTGGGAGCACCGGTTTCTCCCAACAGAGGGTACTTTGCCTCAGCATGGAATTGTCTGGCTTTTGTCAGCTAAGCCAGGCACATATTTGCTTTGTACCGTGCAAGTGTGTGGAAACGTGCACATGTCAGAGGAATGGTGTGTGGGAGAGCAAGCAGGCTCCAGAAAATCACTCTGCTTGACAACAGGCCAGGACACGTAGAAGGAGGCAGCTTCTCCGGTGAAGAATGAGTAGAAATGCATCCCGTGGCGTCGCTGTCTGTATGTGTGGGGAGCTCTTGGTAGATGATCTTGCCTCTCAAAGAGGGAGTTTCTTCTAAAGGGGACTTGAGTCGCTTCCTTGAGCTGCAGCCCCAGCACCACTGAGAGTCACCCAGATGTCCACATGCCTCCTTTCCTCTGACCCTACAGGTGACAGAGCTGGGGGTGAGTCTGCCTCAGCAGCCTCTGGGGTTTTCAGCTTTTCACTCTGAGCTCCACTATTGAAGGTCTCATCTCACACAGGGCGCTCCCTTGCTGGGATGAGCTGGGAAGCCCATGCTGTGACTGGGAGCAGCTCCTGAGGTCAGCCCTCAGCC
>WEIS01050529.1:18435-47988 GCA_013389965.1 Todus mexicanus | reverse complement strand
AAGCTGCCACAAGCTAAAAGGGCAAATTTCCATTTCTGTCTGTCAGTCTTTCATTGCTAAGCATATAAGCACCCCGTGGCTGATGGTTCGTGAGGATGAATGTGGTGTTGGTCTCAGCGGGGGCCAGAAGAGACCTGCATATCCACAACACTGCATCACATAGTGTGGGGATGCTCACAGAGGACAAGAGGTTAAACTTTGACGTGTCAGGGTGATGTTTGTCTGCTCGGTTTCATAATGGAATGCAAAACCAGCAGTAAAGGGTTTTGCACCTCTCAGGTGGATAAGCCTGTGAAACCATTATCCCTTGTTCTATAGGCTGTAGAAATCCTTGATCATCATCTTCTATCACTCTCCTGAATTTTGGCTTTATTTAAATATTAAAAATTGTGATTTTCAGAATTGGTTCTGGACACTTTGAGAGTAGACAGACTGTGTCTCTTGCTGGTGCAATTTACCTGTCCAGGTGAATTAATGAATTGACTTTATTAATGCTACCGACACACTCTTCCAACAAGTTGATGTTTGCCACCGCTGTCAGCCTGTTTCGTTCCTGTGAGGCAGATCTGAATGTCTGTCTTGAGACAAAAACCCCTATTGGTACAATGTCAGCACAGTGAAACAGTCTCATGCTAAATATTGTAAAATTCTTGTGCTGTTTCTTTGCACAGTAAATGGAACTGGAAGTTTGAACAATCGCTGGAAAACAAAAATCAGCTGCTGCATTTATTACAGCAGGAAGGAGTGTGCTAATAAGCAATGGCAATATCAATACTGTCAATCAGAGCTCAGGCTGCTTCTTGCTGGGGGGTAAAACCAGAAAGTGCTCATGGAGGCTTCTCAGACAGTCGAGTGATTCTCTAATAGCCAGCAGCAAGGTGTGCAAAACAGTCATGCAAAGGTGACAAATTCTGCCTGAGTATTTTGACATGCTTCCATTTTTTCTTTAAAACATCTGGGTTTACCTTCTTGAATGTCATTTTGAGCACCTATGTTCTGAATAGCCTTTAAATTGTAACACTGTGGCTATTATGGGGAGGGGGCAAGTATGTAAATGTGGCTTTGTTCTGTATTTTTTGCTTTAAAAAGTTCTGTGACTCTTGAAATGTGGTTTCCTTGCCTTCCAATCCCATCCGTACCCATTTGGCAAGCACAGTCCGCAGCTGCTCGTTCAGGACGCTGTGAGCAAAGCTTACAATTCCCAATAGTGGAGGAATGAGCAGTATCATGTTTGGAAACACAGATCCTGCTTGTCAGGCAAATGTCTTTTGATAGCAGCTCCCATTCCCACCTCTTCAACCCCTGAAGAATAAAAAACAGTATGTTTCTTCTGATCTTATTTTTAGAACCTGTGTTCTGCATCGTAGGTACGTGAGAAAACAGAATAAGGATGTCTTTGTGCATGTCGCAACTGTCTTCTCACTGCTCTGGAGGTCTGACTGTCTATGAGGCATGCACAGCTGGCGTTTGGGAAGGATTTACAGGGTCATCAAGCAGTATAGAAGGCAAGGACTGGATGGCCCAGCCAGATACAGACCTGCTTTCCTCCTCTGTTTAAGAGCCGTGTCAGCCTTTTCTGGCTCATTTCTGGTTTTGCTTTCCAGTTCTCTTCAATTCTAAGTTGAGAGTTTATTTCGGTGTTTGAGAGTCACATTAGGAGTTTCCTGCATTGGCACGACTGTTCAGTAACAAAGCAAGGGTACAGGTTATCACTTCTGAAACAGGATCTTTGAACTTTGCTCTATACTGGTGTTTTGGTAGCATTAGGGGTGGTTTCGTCTAAAACTGTCCATGGGCCATCACATGCAAATGGGAGTTGATGATCAACTTGGCTGTGCATTGGATGGTAGTCTTATGAACAAAGAAGGAATTTAAAAAAATAACAGAGATTTATTCATATAAAATCCACAGCTCAAGAGGTTTATCCAGCTGTTTTAAGATGACATTTTCTATAATGCCTCTTTCTTATGGATTGCTTCCCAGGAGACAGTGATAACAGTTTGGAGGGATTTTACCCTCCTCCCATCTGCATCTGAAGAGTTCACGGAGCCCATTTTTCTTCCATCATCTAAGAATTGTTTACAATCGCCTTGCTGGGAAAACTGCATAGAGAAATACTCCAGCAGTAGAGTAGAAACATTTAGGAGCAGTTGCTAAAGAATGAAGTACGTGGGTTTTCTGCAGTAATTGGAAACTATTGTGTTCACAACACCGAGCTTGTCAGAGTTCACAGAGCATCTAGATGATGCTCTTAGAGTCATAGAAGGTCATAAGATGGTTTGGGTTGAAAGGGACCTTAAAGATCATCTAGTCCCAACCCTCCTGCCATGGGCAGGGACACCTCCCACTAGATGAGGTTGCACAAGGCCCCATTCAACCTGGTCTTGACCACATGCAGTGATGGAGCACTCTTTATTGTATGGTTCACTCTTAGGTGGTCCTTTGAGGAACAGGGAGTTGGACTCGATCCTTATGGCTCCTTTCCAACTCAAGATCTTCAATGACTCTATTTGCTCTTTTTCGGTCCTTCGTGTTGGATTTCTTTTCTCATGCTCTGCTCTACCGAAGTTTCAGTCATTTTAAAGCCCTAAGAGTGTTCAAGCAGTCTCAGCTGTAGAGCACAGCTGTATTTCCTTTTCTTCTGGGCAGAGGAAGGCACACCCCAAATTTCCTTCATCTCTGCACAGCTGGACTTGCTTTGCACAGCCAATAAAATCTGCGCTCTTTTGTTGAGCTTGTACTACACAGGTCTTTTCTTTCCTTGAAAAAGTTGTGCCCAGGAACCACAATTTTGTGTCCTTCCCGAGTCTGAGGTTCAGGCTGGATGTTGTTCCAGTTGCAGCAATCCAGTTGCAGATGTCCCCGTTGCTAGGAAGCCTGTGGCTTTCTCCTCTGTATCCAACAAGGGAGCAACAGGCTGGAGAAAGCCAGTGATATAAAATACTGTCTGGATCAAATGGGGCTTAAAATGTGGTTGATCACAATTACATGTGTACAAGGCCAATCTGTCACCATGTTTATTTAATCAAGGTCATGTCGAGATTTTAATTAAAATAAGCGAGCTCATAACATCAGGCTGGTCATCTGTAACTGCCAAGCATGTTTAGCTACAAAGGGAAAAAAATGATCCTTATTTATGTGCTATTTTGCTAAATAATGGCTAACTTGTATAGATCACTTGCAGTAATTTGGCACAGATGGATATTTAAAAAATTGCTTCTTGTCCAGTTGGTGCCAACAGGGAAGAGCCCGTTAGTTTCAGTGAGGTGGGACTGAGCCTCAAATAACTCCTACAACCGCTGCTTATCTTAGTTTCTTAATGTCATAAAATGGGAGCAATGCTTAGAACTTGGAATTTTCTAGTACTCTGTGGCACCTGTTTTTTCAAAGAACTTAGGGGAAAAATAATGAGGGGGGGTCAGGGAGGAACCACCATCACATTTTTTGAGGGGGAGGGGGAGGATTGGTTTAGACTTGACTTAAAATAGAGAGCACAGTAGTGTTGAGTGTCTTTGTAATTTAAATCATTTTTACAGTAGTAGTTTCTGAACTTGCTAGATGAGACTTTCATGTCTGCTTAGCAGGACAAACTGCTCTATTAATTAAGCTCAGTCCCATAAATCTCTTCAAACTCGCAATCAAATCCCAAAGTAACGTGGATCACATTGCTATTGAAGTCTACAGCCCAGGAGAATGGGGTTTAATATTTCATTTGTCTTGTGTTCAGCTATGATGTGACTTGTAAGATGTCATCTTTGCTTTGGGAATAAAAATCACTAAGTCTATCTTTTAATTGTCTTGCACCAAGAAACAAGTAATAAGCTGTTTGTGATTTATAATAATATGATTTTTAATGAAAATGTAGCTACATGCTTTTCTTGAAAACTGATTTATTGGAGAAAAAAACCCTTACTAAGTCAAAACATAATCAGGCTGACATTTCACATCTGAAAAAAGACTCTGGCAGGAGTTAAGGGAATGACACAAAATAAAAGCAGAAACAAAAATTCCACAAAAAAATCAGCTCATGTCACCAATTTTTATCATGTTTGCACAACAGTGCAATTCCAATTGCTTTTTTTTTTTTTCCAGAGGTACAGTGGTACAGTGCACAGCTCCTGCAGTCAATCTCAAGGAAATAGAACAGTTCATTGTAATTAGTTAGCCAGAGGAAATGAAATTAAGCACCATTTCGGTTGATAGTTTTGTATAATAATGGTTTCTGTGCATTTGTTTCTCTTCACTGAGCAGATGTTAACCTGCAAGACTTCTCCAGAGGGGAGAAGTCCCATCTTCTTCCCATCATGCGGTGCTCAAACTCCTTTCTTCTACATTTCAGTGGGTCCTGGATTCTTCCAGTTCTTTGAGGAATCGCCTTCAAGAGGGGTTTAGGATAACTCCCTCAGAACTCTAGAATTACTGTCATGCTGTAACATTTAGAGGTTTCTTTTTCTGAGACAGAGATAGCCTTTTCGTCACTTTATTTTCACAAGAGAATAGAGTTTGTGTCCTCTGGGCTGAGGGCAAACCACATTAGAGTGTGACAGAGGGAAAGCTAGATGAGATTAAAGCAATTGCTGGTAATCATGCCCAGTTCAGCTCAGGTTTTCAGAACCACAAGGCATACCTATTCATACTGTTTCCAATGTGCAAGCATTATTTAGACACTGGCAGAGAGGAAAAACCCAAAACTTGGGCAGGCAGCCAGAGCCCTGTAGATTTTTGTTACTTTTTTGCTGCAGCTTTCATCAAAGGGTGATGCTGAGATGCCTTTTACTGGCTTGCTTTTCTTTTTATCACAGAGGTGAGGTGATACTCAGCAGCCAGGTTCCTGCATCCTCATGATGCATTTCAGACATCTAGGCACTCTTCAAATCTCACGCAGATTTTGCTTGAGTACCTTTGCTCATGAAGTTAAGCCAACTTTGCCATCAAATGTGATGGGAGGTGTTGATTCACTTTTACCTTGGAGCTTTTCTTCCTTCTGAGCTACCCCAGTTAGAGCCAGTGCTAGCAGCATCCTGACTACTGCTACCATTGGCTGTGCGAAGATCCCTAGTGTTTAAATTGGGTAGTATTTTCTCAGCAATGCTTCGATAAAAAAAATATACCCTATCTTTACCCTTTATTTTGCTTGGTGAAATCGCAAAATGAGCAAGTGACTTGAGTTGTTTGCTTGCTGCTAATTGTGTCATGTAAGGCATTACCCTTTGGCTGAACCACAATATCCTGATTGATGATCTTGCTCTTCCGCCACATCGGGTCACAGGCAGAGGAAGGGCTGTTGTGCTGGAGCCTTTTTATATGTCGTATATGTTAGGTGCACTTAGTCTCCTTTACTTAAGACTCTTCCCCCCACAACCTCCACCCTTAATATTATATTGAGTGGCTTTGCTCGTATGCTTGAAGGAAAATATAAAACTTCCGATCTTTTAGAAGTGACTTTTGTGTTTTATATTAGAGAAGTTGCTTTGTGATGAGTGCATTTTTGCAGGTATTTCTGAATTGGTCGTAGTACCCCCATGTAAGGAGTCTGAATTTTTAGCACAAAACCCAGAAGCCAAGTTCTTTTAACAGATTAAATTCTTAGGAAAGATTTGGTGAATGACAGGAGAAACTCTGCCTGCGTTACCAAAGATTTTGGGACAGCCTTGCTGTGGTACAGCCTCACTCTGCAGATATGTTGTGCAAATTTCATCCTTTTTGACAAAATAGTTTCAGCTCTCTCATGATTTTTGTTGTCTACAGAACCTCCAACTCCTATCGCCCCTCCCGAGCTGCTGGCTGTCGGAGCCACGTACCTGTGGATCAAACCCAACGCCAACTCCATCATTGGAGATGGGCCCATCATACTGAAGGAGGTGGAGTATCGGACGACCACTGGGAATTGGGCGGAAACGCACATTGTAGACTCTCCGAATTACAAACTGTGGCATCTGGATCCTGATGTGGAGTATGAGATCCGAGTGCTGCTCACTCGCCCTGGAGAAGGAGGCACAGGACCCCCGGGACCACCGCTCACAACCAGAACCAAGTGTGCAGGTAGGGTTCCTACTGCTTTACGATTCAGTACGGATCCTTGGGTTCCCTCACTAACAGAGCAACTAAAGCTCCTCCAGATGCTTTTAGTGCTTCCTCAGTGGTCTGAATTGATGTTATCAATTTTGATATATCCTGGAATATTTTACTTTTTATTCCATAGGTAAGTGTTTAGGAAACTGTTGGATTTATCTATTTGCCAAATTTTCTGCTACGGTGTGTGGCTCCTTTCTGTTGAAATGGGAAAGCAGATGAAAGTTTTCCAATGGATTCTCCAGTAGGCAAATCGTTCTTCAAGCTAATCTATTGTAAAGTTTTCACCTTGTAAGTGCATAAACAAAAATCTATATTGTTTTGGGATAATGGTCCAGCATTGGTCATTGACAAACTGGCAGTGGTATCGGTTTATGCCTGCAGTGTGGTGAAGCAGGAAGCATTCAGTTATTAAAATACATTTTTGTATTCCATTTATTGGAACTAATTCTTCTCACTTTTGGCAAAGAAACCCCTCCAGACATTGTGCAGCATCTTCCCTTTGCCTTTCATATTGGAACTGATCAATTTGAATCCAGGGATAGCAGAAGTCTCTCTTTTTTCTAAAGCTGTATTGGCCTTCCCAGGAAAAACTAAAGGGTTGTGTTCCTCATGTTTCAGATATATTGGATGTTCATCCTGTTTTCATACATTAATCATTAGCCTTTAAGGGAGATCAAGCTCCGTGCCTTGCAAGGCAATGAACAAAGCAGTTTTCTACCTAGCAGTTCTTTTCCATCATGCAACTGTCTGCTCAAGGTTTTGATTTTTGTGATTTTTGCCATTTTTGCAAGGTCCTTACTGTGGTGGGGACAAAGAACAGGGATCAGAAGGCTGTCCTTTTTCCACAACCTCCTTTCCCTCCCCACAAATTAGTGGTTTACAGCAAGTGGATTACAGCAGTGGAAAACTTATACAAAAGCACACTGGTTCCAGTTACTTTTTCTGACCAAAGAGCACATGTGAAGCATAAAGAATTCATCAAGAGAAGCCTTATGCCACCGTGGGATGGGATTAAGCAGTGCAGTGTTGGTTTTCCTCACCCAGTGTCACAGAGCAAGCAGTCCCTTCCTCTCCCAAGAGAGGAAGCTTGGCAGGTTGTGCAGGCTTAGGCTTAGGGTGCGTCCTTACTGCCTTGCTTTTATTATACATGTTAACAAAACAACAAATCGAGCATGAGGATCTGGCATGGAGGTGTTTGCACCATATTCAGTACTGGTTCATTGGTAGAAGACAGATGTTTGGAAACTTTTCTGAAGCTAGGCAGGGAGCATGAAGTGACATTATGCACGGTGACTTTGCGGATGCTCTCTACAGCAGCCAACCTTGCAAACTTTTCTATATTACACATAAAGAATGTTCGATTTAGTTTAATCCAGGGGTGCATTAAAAAGATGTTGGCTTTGTGCTTACCGGTGTCTTGTCCTGGATCTCAAATCGCTGAATTTCCTTGCTCAGCCTAGGTATTGACTGACATCATGAAGGATGACGTAGATAATTTGCTTCAAATTGGCTAAGCTGAGCCACTCACTGTTTTACGTCCTAATTTACTAATGAAAATCTAAGAGAGATTGGAGAAGGTCATTCTATTAATGTTAGTTGTCATACAGAGCTCACTGAGATTGATGGTGGTGGCATTTACAGTTTGTTTAGGGCATTGAGTGGGAGAAATTGTTATGATCTTGATCTAAGCATGGACACGAAGGAAGGGAGAGACCTGCCCAATATCTAAAGATGTACAACTTCTACAAAATGCCAACTGAAATGATAGACAAGAAAATGCAACTCATTATTCCAATTTCCATATGTCGTGAAACTCCTTCAAAATACTCTATTTTGAGGATAATTACACAAAACTTTCACGGTAGAGATTTCAAGAATGTGCTGAAGCAAGAAAACAGCTCTGCTTCCTTGATTTTGCTTAGAGTACCTAACAAATGACATCAATGAAAATTGAAGGGTTGGTTTGGGTTTTTTTAAATTGTTGGGGGATGAGCGATACTGCTTTTTTTCAAGTGATTTTTTTGGTTCTTTTCTTTGTCATTACATTTTCTTAGGAGGAAGTACCAAACTCTTACACTTTTTTCTGCAATCAGTGGATCACTGGAGTAGTTCTCTTTTACTGGACTGTTTAGTGTCAGTACTGTTTTTATTGGGGTCGCTAATAACAATAACATAACGGACAGCAGAAATAATAGTAAAGAATATCACCTATACTGAAGGAGGAGTATTTACCTAGTGAAATTGCAAGAAATTAGCGTCACCATAAACAGAAGGTGTCTGTAACTTTCCAACAGTGAGAAGTCAAGGTCCCTTCTACTAAAAAAATCTTTTTAGTGCCTTTTCATGCAGATACTGTGGACATGTGTGCCAGGGAGTCTGCGTAATTGCTGGCACAGCTGTCAGTTTGGGCACATCTTGAAGTGAGATTCTGATTTTTTTATTTTTATCTCTAAATTAGAATGGGATTTGGGGAGGACTGTGCTTTTCTTCCACTTCAAATCAAGCAACAGAAGCTCCTTTACAAAGTTTCAGTTGCCTTCTGTGAGTTCCTTGGCTGTTGGCCTTGTACCAGAGCAGAAGAATCACCAGAATGGCTCAGCATGAGCTTAGGAGGTTGTTACGTCATGACACAACTCTTATCAAGATGATTCATGATTTTGAGATTTTTATCATAGTGAGTGGAAGTTGTTTACATGGACTTTAAGAAGTTTTTCATTACATTAACCTCATAAAAACTAATTATGAAAGGTCTTGCTCTAAATGAGCACAAAGAAGTTTAATAAAACTGGATAACATCTTATCTAAATTTCTAGAAGCAGGATGTGCCTGGGCATCTGTTATCCCACTGGTGATGCTTTTGGTTTTCTACAGGACTTCATTTATATGTGATCTTTAGAAATGATATGGAAAATGAAGTCCCAGCTCGCCTCCTTCCAGGAAAAGCCAACTGCCAGAAAATCTGGCAAAGCCTGCTTTAGAAATGAAGGATTTGTCGTTGTGGTTTTTCTGGGGTGGTTTTTTGTTTATTGTGGAATTTTTTGTTTGTTTGTTTTTGTCTTTGTAGACTGTGATAGGTTGTGACTTGGGATAGGAGAAGATTAAATGGCCTTGAGGCATAAACCAGTAAACTCTCAGTCAGAGGGAAGAGTTGCTCAGCAGGGAATGGGGAAAATAGACTACTTTTAAGGTTAAGACTAGACACAGGGTTGAGGGGCACTTAAAGGAAAAGGAAGCTGTACAATATTCTTTTTTTACCCTCAAAATAGTAGGTTGGGGGAGTAATAGAATCAGAATAGTATGTATGAGCACAGGGCCCGGTAGTGCCAAGTAGTTCAGTACTGGTCTACTGAGTGGCTTTGGGGTTGGGTTTTTTCCAGCTATCCTCAGTAGTTCAACAGAGCTCTCTAAAATCCTTGTTTTGTGAGCTTCATCTGAAAGAGTGTGCTTCGGAAAGCTCTGCTTTGGAAAGTTCGACACTTGCTTTTTTCCCCATACTTATTGAGTATTCCCCTGCTTTCTGTATTTTTCCATTTACCACAGGAAGGGAGAACAGGGGGAATGTCTTTTATTCCTCTGGTGTCTGGGAAGAAGAAGGAAGGACCTTGCAAATGAGGTCATCATTGGTGGGTGGCGGGGGGAAATCTCATCTGAAAAATTCATCTGTCATCTGAAGGGATGTACTCATATGAAAAGCAAGGCCAAAGAGTAACATTCAAATGAATGTTAATAAAGGGACAGAGACGAGTCTTTCTTTAAAAATAATATTTAGGGTTCAAATACTATCTGGAAAAGCTATCGTGGACAGCAGCTTCTCTGGCTTTTATGGATGGTGACAACAATGACTCATAAAAAGAGGAGGGTTTTGTGACCTTGAGGCTTGGAAGCAAGAAACTTTCCAGTCTGACAGGAGAATTGCTTAGTAAGGAATGAATGGGGAGAAAAACTCGTGAGAAACACAATCTCAAAAAAAAAAATAAATCCCCAGGTGTGGCAATGATTTTTTTTTTTTTTCTTTTAATATAGAACAAGCTTGTGGTAATAGGAGGGTTGTCCTTATATGAAAAAATTCAGATGGGTCACATGCAACCTGTCTCTTAAGATAAGCTGCTCGGGACTGGGTTATTCAGCAGGAGGATGTGATTTAGCTCCTGGAGAAAGGAGCAGTTGTCAAGATCAATACTCAATTTTTGTGGTTGGCCTAGGGAAATAAAAGTTAGTCTTGAATGATGTGGCTGAATCCAATACTCCTTTTAAAAATAGTCAGGATAAAGTAGCTGATATAAATGCAAATAATCTGTACATTCAGAGTTGGAGATGATATTGCAAAGTAGCTGGAAAACCTTTTCCTTTAGTTATTATTAAAAGGGACTTCCTTACCATGACATCTTGGGAAGGTTAGAAGTAGTAAACAGCTTTTGCCAGTTTTCTGTCAATTTAAAACTACATTTTCATATTTTATAGTAATGGTTTTGTCTGTTAGAAGAAGGAGGTAGTTGTTCACTATTACAAAATGCACAAATTGAACGACCAAGGGGTTACATTGTTGTGTGCTGAATTAGCGTGAATTGTTACAACAGGTTCAAAAATATTTTTCTGATTTAATTTTAAGGTGTTATCTCCTGTTGAATAGGAAACATTCACATGTTAACGTTCAAAAAAAAGATTCGGGATTGCTGTGCTGCTACCTTCATAGTTTTTTCAAGCTTACAAAAAGCCCCAACAACCCCAAACGTGAAAAAAAAATCTGATGCATGAGTCAAAGCACTACACAAATGGCATATCAAGTGATGGGAGAGAGTTCATACAACTGATGTGTATGTATTATTAGAATCACTGGTTCACAGTCTAGTTTAACTTGGAGTTACTCTGAGCCTTGTCCTGAAACATACATTCACGTCTCTGTTAATAATAGTTAAATTTTCTATCAACTTCACTGTCTTCTGTGACTTTCCACGTAGACAATGGGCAAAACAGGTGCTTTTTTAGCAAGATTGTCTGCTTCTAAAAAACGCTTCCTATGGAATACTAGCAGTGAAGGAAAACCCCTTACCCGGGTTTCTTGGTTTCTGTGTTGGTAAATGCGGTGAGGGACGTTCTCCTCTCAGCTTTGAGAGAATTCTCTGCAGTGTGGGTTCTGCTTGTCTTCAGTTTTGCTGTCCTGCGTAATTCCCTGCAACAAAGGCTTGTGTAGCACAGCGAAGTGGGGTTGTTCTACTCCTGATAGCGCCTGTTGCGGAAGAACAGATCCCGTCCTCGGGTCTGGGTGTGTGCATCCCACAAAGCCTGTGGGACCAGTGACTTTGTCTGCTTGACTTGATGATTGAAACTCTGGTTTCATTCCACCTCAATAGTCTGTGGCATCTTAGGTAGAGGGAGAACAGTAGAGTTACAAAAATAGGATAGTCCTTCTTTTTGATTCTGGATCCCCAATTTGTGCTTGGAAACAGCCTGGTGGCATTGTTGACATGTCTATTGTGTCCTAACAGTGCAAGTCCCTTTGCATCTAAGATGGTGATTTTTTTTTTCCCTGCCAGACAGATAAAAAAGGGAATGAATGTAGTTGGATTTCTGCTTTATTCTTTCTTTCCCGCTCCTTTATTTTTGACAGAGTAGAAGGACATCACCTACAGCAGCTGAAAGAAAAGGCGAAGTGCTCCTTGATGATAGACATTTTGTGGCTCTGACCCTGTCAGAGTGATATATTTCTCTTGTCTCTCTTTGTCAGGTCCTAACCTTTGTTTAGCCCGTGATACCTTCAGACCTCTTGGACAATAGAGACGCTGCTTCAACTGAAACTACAGAGCTCTGTAGGCAGCAAAGTCTATTTCTCTCTTCTCTTCAGGTTGCAGAGGTGGGGTTGGTTGCACGTATAAGGGTGTTCTAGGCAAACGATGTCTCTGAGGACTTACCCATACCAAGTTATGGATGCATTGGCTGTGGAAATGTGTTGAAACTGGAAAGATAGCTTTCAAAGAACAGAGGCTAGATTAGATTTCTGAGTTAGTTACTGGAAAAGACTTGAAAAAAGGAGCAGCTGTGGTTGCCTGTGATGGAACAACGGTGACAACCTATATGGAAAAGAAGGAATTTGGGAAGAGAAAGGGAGGTAATTAAAAGGTGGAAGGGGAAGCAGAGTGTTTTGGTGAACTTTGGGTGGCTGAATACTAGTCTCTGGAAAAGCTGGATTGTTGGAGCTGACAAGATACTTAGTTTCATGTTTGGCCACGGTCCATCCAAAATTCAGGCACTAAATTCGGTGTGTTGGAAAGTAGCGACGTGCAGAGGAAGGGCTAGGATTTACTGCTGGAGTGCATCAGTAGCCATCAATCTGATATTTCGTAGCAGTCCCTGAAAATTCTTGTGTTTAGCAAAGCATGCGCCCTGTTGCCTTTAACCATGGTACATATGGTGAGGAATTTTCTTTATCCTGATCCCCGCAGAAGATCAGCTTTTTGTCCTGAGGCATGTGGATTGATTGCCCTTATCTTAGTCTGCATAAATACAGTTAGGAATATAAAGACAGTCATAATAGTTCTTTGGTCTGGAGGTTTTTTCCAGAGGGATTTTGCTCATGATGGATTTAAATTCTGGGGATTTACTTTTTTATCTGCAAAGGCAGTTTGTTATCCAGAAATGTCTTTTTATTTTTATTTATTAGGATGAAGTCTAGTTGTTCATTTCCCCATCAGACTGTTTCTGCTTGGTGATGTTGCTGTTTAATGGCTCTCTATAATGTGGTTTGGATAGAGCACTAGTTTCTGAGTGGGCAGGCTGGTCAGAAAGGTGACAATTTTCGTAGAGGCATGAGACTCCATGCCAAGAACAGTTCTCACTAATGATGGCACCTCAGAACTTCTTCGGAAAGAAGTGAACCTCCTCTCACTTAGTTTTACACCAACTGAAATTAGGATGCTGTTCTTTTCGATACTTCTTGGCTCCCGAGTTCTGTCCAGGCTTCATCCCAAACAGCTTGAGTATTCCTGATGTGAAGAGACAAAAATGGAGAGGCAAGAAAACAAAAAAAAGCCCAAAGCAACAACAACAAAAACTATTGTCTTGTTGAACTTGAAGAAATCCCCGAGCACTGGTTGACTTGGTGGTGTTGTAGGTTTGAGGCAGCTAAACATGTGTTGTGTGCACTGAACTTTTCTAAGTAAAATCTGATTTTAAGTGAATACAAACGATTTTGATTTTTCTCTTGCTGCAGTTTTTCCAGGCTGTATTTCTACTTGAAGTATGTTGGGCACACGTGAAGGTTTTGTTCAAGAAAGTCCCTGACAGGACAGTCAGACCCCTATTAATGATTTCAGGTGGCTTCAAACTGGTACATTTAAATTAGAAATTAGCAAGAAGTTCTTTGCTCTGAGAGTGGTGAGACACTGGTTGCCCAGGGAAGTTGAGGATGTTCCATCCCTGGAAGAGTTTAAGGTCAGAAGGGAGCTTGGAGCAACCTGGTCAAGTAGGAGGTGTTTATGCCCGTGACAGTGGAGTTGGAACTAGATCATCTTTAAGGTCCCTTCCAACTCAAACCATTCCGTGATTCTATGTTCCTGTGGACTGGACACAAGCAGTACTTAGAGAACCAAAGACAAAATTATGTGAACTTCTGCATTACCGAGCCACCCCAAGTTAATCAGCACAACATTGTTTGAATTTTCTTGTATGCGTTCAGATAATTATGTGAATCCTCTTTTCCATCTCACTTAAACTATAGAGGGAGGGAAGCAAAATAAGAAGATATTTGATGTGTCAATAGCTTCTTTCCTCTCTCTTATACAGCTTCATTTCAACATTCTCAATTTTGAGGTTGTCTCCAGTGTGGCCCTAAAAATGTGACTTCAGAGGACTATATCCTTCAATTGTGCAAAACTGGCACCACTTTACCCAAGTCAGCGTTTTACACACATTGAAAATCTGGCCCACAATTTGCAAAATTGGGCCAGCCACTCAGTCCTCAGCTAAAAGCAATTTATTTAAATTGCATGATGCCTTTTAGTCTTCAGTTAAGTGGCATCTTTCATAAAATTTCATCCCTTATTACCATATTATTACTGCTTCTGTTCGTTTTTTGAGGGTACGACGAGATGATGGTTTCCAGATGTCGCTTTATAAGAGTGTGAAAAGCCCAGTTAGTGGGAGGAAACTGGAAAGGATAATGCTCTGCGGGGATTCTTGCAGTGTATGTGTTAAGCATTGAACTTCCACTTAGGAACGACCGAAGGGAGGTGGCTATTTTCCTTCTCTGCATAATGTACACCATAACTCATCCTGGGAGCGAAACGGCAGACCCGGTCTTGCAAAGCATTTATTTATTAAGCTTTCTGGATTTGCATAGGCACGATCCTGTCTTTTTCCTGAGTCGGACACTGCTTCCTTCATGTGTATCTCTTTTTGCTTTTCCACAGACAGCTGAAACATGAATGCCTTTTATTTTCAAATGTGTTTTTAATGTACACAATTCTACATTAAAAAGCACTCAAATAGTAAGACGTTTAGAGCTGAAAGTGCCCAATTCTAAACATTTCATAGGATAAAATGCACATTAATTGGCTTTCTTAGAACCTCTAACATATAATACAGAAGCGAGGCAGGGGCAAATTGGAAGAGAACATTACAATTTTAACCTCATGTTAATGTTTTTAACCCTGTGACATTTGTAAGACATTTAGGAACAGTTTTGTTCCTTACAGGTTTAGTTCTCCTACATTTTGTCATAAATATTTTACCCATTTATTTTTTCCCAACGGACTCTGCAATATGGAGATGAACATGATTTCTGGTGTAACACTTGCCAGCTTATCCAGATGAGCAGGGGTGTTGCACAGCTTGAGGAAAAAACAAAACAAAAAAACTCAACAGCAACTAAAACCAAAGCATGTTGTTATCTTAAATACTGTTGCAGAACCAGCAGATGGAGCGTGAGAGTACAAAACCTGGTTTATAATGGTGTGTTCCTCTGTCTGCTCAAGTATGCTGTGTTTTCATACTGGTTGAGCTTGATAAACAAATTATATTTTACCTTTTCATCCACTTATTCTGTCCATGGACATTGCTGTGACCTGTTATGTTACAGAATCTGAACCTGGCAAACTCCAGAGTGAAGCAGAGATCTCATTCCCCTTTGGGGGATGCGAGAATCCCTTTGGATCTCTGTTCACATCAAACAGTTGGAGAAGTGAAGCCCCCCAGTCTCCTCAGTCTTTGGGTCATGATCCAGATGATTGCCATGGCCATGGGAGTGGGCAGGGGTATATAAACTTTGTCACCATTTTGGTTATTTGTTATTCAACTGAGTGTAATGAGGAGGAAAAAACCAACAACGAAATGCTTTGAACTCCTTTGAACTTATTTTTGCTTTTTTAGTTTTAGAAGCTAAAAAGCTTAAAAGCTTTTTTTTTTTAAACTGTGTTTTTTGAAAATATGAAGCAATGGAATATTTTATGACTTTAGGAATAGTATTCAAGTAGACCATAGCTGTGACCATATCAAAGTACTCAAATATTGCTGGGGAGGCGCAGAGGCCTGAGCATCAAAATCAGACTGACAGTTGTTATTACGATGTATTTCACTCAAGACACGCAAATCCTCATTTTAGCTGCCAATAATCCTTCCAATTATTAAGCTAAAATCTTGGTGCAGAGGCCAGTGGAAGGAAGTTTAAAGCGAGACCACAACTCACAAGATAACGAAATCTGAAAGCTTTAAAGTCACCGTTTCCTCCCTGTGGCACTTGGAAAGGTTTTCTACCATTTACTAGAGAACGAAGAAGAAGCGGGAGGGAAGCAGGTCCTGCAAACAGATCCAAACCTCCAGAAGTTGATCTGTCAATTAATCAAGTTTGACGAAAATCTTTGGTGAGCTTGAAAGATTAGATTATATATCAAGGAAGTCCACCACTTTGAAGATAAAGCCTTCAAGTGATAAATTTATTTAATAACATTTTTAATAGGATGATAAGCTGTTGGCATTAAGTTGTCCTTTTTTTAGCAGAGGAGAGGGTGAGGCAGAGGAGTGGGATGCCAAGTTTTAGAGCAGGAATACTGCACCAAAGGCAATCTTCTCTATGAACTACTACATGGATATGCATAAAACCAATTCTTCCAGTTGGTTTTATTCTACTTGCATGGATTATTTGTTAGCCTACTATAGGAGCGAGTAAATCTTTCCAGCTGCTGTCACTTTGCTCTAATGTTTCTTTTTACATTCATAAGACATTCCTCTGTAAAAAGACCCCCATGATTCTTTTTCCTGGACAGAAAGAATCCCATTGTCACTAAAGAAACTCCACCTGAAAGCAAAACTACAGCCACAATGGTTTTTCCTGGCAATTGGAATTAGGACTGTGGAATACCAGTCCGGACAAAGCAAGTAACACCATCGCTGCTGCTCTCAGAGAGCCCAAATGGCTTGGAGTTGTCCCATATGTGCAGTGGATTAAAATCCCAGTGTAAAGTGCTGCATGTAGCACCCTGTAACTTGCTTTGCTATGATGGAAGGATTTTGGGGTAATAAGTTTCTTGTAAACACTCATTTGGTTTTCCCTGAGATCAAGCTGCTCTCTCGGCTTCGGGACTCTTCCTCGCTGGGTTTGGCCTTGGCATCTTCAGCTTTGCCCTGAGGCCTCCGGCCCCGGTCTCAGCCCCCGGCTCAGGCCTTGGCTGGGCCCCAGGTTCTGGGCCGCATCCCTGAATCCAGCTCCCGGTTCCCGGCTGCTGCTGGGCCCTTCCACAGCATCAGTGGGGACGGGGACGGATTTACCATCGGGGGGGGTTGGGTTCCATACTGGGTTTGTACAGATTTGTATATATTTACCTCTTATTATTACTGTTATTATTTTCATGTTTTAGTAAAGCTGTTCTAGTTCCCTTTCCTAATCGCTAAGTCTCTCTCTCTTTATTTCTTTTCTTCCCTTTTTGGATGGGAAGGGGGAGAGAGCGTTCTGTTGCAGATTTGAGGGGTGCCCTGACCCCGAACTGTGACACTATCACATCTCACTCAACACATATTTTTCTTCAAAATCACTCAACAATGCTCTAGTGCTAGTTTCAGACTTCCCTCTTCTTTGTGAAAACTCAACTATTTTGATTCTTGTGTCTATCGTACTCTTCTAAAGAAATCTGGAACCACAAAGTTAAAAGATGAACTTTGCACAAAGATGAACTTGACATAAAAAACAGGCGGTGAAAATGAGTTCCGTAGCTAATTCTGGTGATCTTGTTAATGTTTTGAAGGTGTTTGCAGTAGTTGTTACTTCCAATTAGCATCATGCATGCGAACTCTAGATAGGCACCTTCTGCCAGCCTTCTACTCTCTGTGAAAGGCTGAGGCAATTTATAGCTTTCCCCTGATCCAGCTGGCACAGCAGAGCAAATATTTACTTATTTTTGCACAGAAGCAAATATCTCCATGTAGAAGAGTTGGAATCATGCTCTGTGTAAACGGGTGCTTCGTAGAACATCAGTACATTGTGCTGCAGCCGATCAGGAATTCCTTTGGAATCTTAGGAGCCCCTGATGCTGCTGACAGTGCGGTTGGACCGAGGCTCACAGGTTAGTGTAAGCGCCGCTGGGTGGTCAGCCTTGGTTCATTAGGATGAGTGATAGTTTGTCTGTCCTTATTTGTCTCCACATGCGGCTCGGTGTAAAAAATCCATTTGCTTGTACCAAGAAATAATCCGCGAACTTGATCATGGTGCTGACCTGTCCTTAAGTAATATTTTCTTGTTAAAGTGCTCTTCAGGCTGTAGCAGAGTACCTGTGCACAGGAGGAATAATCGTTATCGGCTTCTTATTCCTGCCTTTTCTCAGTCACAGGGGTGTCCTTGGCACAGGAACGCTAAGATGTTTTAAAAATCAGTGCCGTTTATCGGTAGAGTGGAGGGTAGAGCATCGCCACTGATGCAAGTGTGGCAAAGGTAACACTGCTGAAAATAATGTAAGAAGCTAAAAAGAAATGAGTGGTGGTATATTTTTGCTCTACATGAAAATACCCTAAAAATTCTTTTCAAACAACACACTGTTTGCTGGGGTGAAGAAAGAGCACGAAGATTTAGCCATCATAGACATTTTTGGGCTCCTCAGTCTCTGCCTCATTTTTAAGCAGGTTCTGCACACGAGGCTGTTTCAGCTAACTCAACTCTTCCTTCAACTGAAGTTTTCTCCCAGTGTCTCCAAGTTCAGGGTCCTACATGACTAAAATGTATCATCTCTGGTCCCTGTAAAACAGCTTCTCCGCAGCCGGTGATGGATTTCTTTATTGCTGTAGCACCTGTCCTCTGCTAACCATCCCTCTTGGCACAATCAGCTTTATCCGTTTGACCACTTCAATTGGATTGCTTAGACCTTTTCGGCTGTCAGCAAATCTTAACAGTTGCTCTCCTAACCCAGACATGCCTACCTAGACATATGCGTTTGTCTGCTGACCACGTATTTCCTCTTGCAGTAAATAACTCTAAAACCAGGTTATCCTCTAGAGGTTAGGTGAAAAAAGCAGGACGAGATTAAACTGCTGCCTGAGTTACAGGGTTCATAAACATCATGCAGAAATCTCCTGTGTTCACCGCAGGAGGACAAAACCTGCTGCACCATGTATGAGATTTGCACAGGAATCACAAAATGCCGTTGCCTGTGACTGTGTACGTGAATGTGTTGACAGATAGAAAAGCTTTTAAAGTCAAACACCTTTAAGACTTTATGAAACAAATCCTACCTTAAGTTGTCCCCAGGGCTAAGGACCAGGGTACTACTGGTGTAGCACCTTCAGCATTTCCTTTAAATTTGTCCTCCTTCAAAAAGTCAGGCTGAAGCAGCAAATTGTAGCCTGCAGCACTCCATCTGTTTCCTCCTGAGAGCATGAGGACAGCATGAGATGCTCTGGGCACCCTTCACACCACTGCAGGTTGCCTTGTTGTGTATTCAGAGCACAGAGATAACAATAACACGGCCGTATTCTGGGCAGCAAAGCTGAGTGATTCCCAGATTGTGTTGACAAGGCTATCCTTAAAAATCCTTTCTGCTTTGCTTCTGTCACGTGTATGACTGTTACAGAATTGTTGGTCAAAGAGCTCAAAAATCCTGAGTCAGAAACCATCTCTTTCCCTGCTCTATACATAATAGACTCTCAATAAATTTGACCTGGTTTGTGTCTGATTTTAAACCTTCCTTTTGCTTATCCTTTCATGAGAGTGTGGCAGTCACAAATCGCTTATTCACCCTCCATGCAAACCTGCAGGTATTGCTCCCCTGCTTTCAGGCTGCTGTCCACGTTCCTCTTCTCTGCTGCACCACTCTGCCTCAGGATGGAAAACCTTTCTGTAGTGGCAAAGCCAACAGCTTTCCCTGTGATACCTGGCAGAGAAAACTGAGTATTCGTTTTAGTTGTGTGGTGGGTGCATGTCTAGTTCTGTGAATAATGAGAGTGAGGTAAAGAACAGGTTGCTAAAACAACTTTATTGGATCTGCTCCCCATTTGCTCTCATGTCCAGCCCCAAGAGAGTCAACAGATGGTGGGATATGGAGCCAGAGCTTTTGTTTGGCTGAGAACATGGCTGGAAGTGCTGTTCTCCAGCCTCAAAAGGCTGCTGAGAAAAGAGATTCCCTCACTACATATATTTGCTCTTTTAGCTGTACTGGAGGGGAGATGGCAGAAGCTCTGGTGCCTGTTCCAGAGATCCCCACAGAGCACTAGGGACTTCTTTGCTGCTGGTCACAATTAGCTCAAACAATTCCTTTGAGTTTTCTGGGTTTCTTACAGAGGTACCCAGCAAATTATATAGCTTGCAATAGTTTTAGCTTTGCTTGCACTAAAATACCATCCTATACTATCTAGGGAGCCTTGTTTTGCGTAGTATGATGTCTGCTTGAAGTGTGGGAGCCTCAGGAGCTGTGCCAGGCAGTGTGATCTGCAAAGCTTTACATGTCCTACATTGCTGAGACAACTTGGGGGTGTCGAGATGTACCACACAAGAGAGATGTTTGTAGGGGGTGGTTTGACATGGAGTTTGAGAACAGCACGGCTCCTTGACAGCCTTTGCATTGCATGGTACAGGTTTTTTGTGTATGGTGTCGGTTTGGATTTGGGTTGGTTTTGTGGGGTTTTAATTTATTTTTTTAAAAATACAAAGCTATTATGATATTAATATCATAGAATAGTTAAGATTGGAAATGCCCTTCAAGACTATCAAGTCCAACCATCTACTAAATGTTATTGTAACCATTAAACCGTGTTCCGAAGCGCCCCATCTATGCGTTTTCTGAACAACTCCAGGGATGGTGATTCCACCACCTCCCTGGGCAGTCCATTTCAACACCTCACCACTCTTCCAGTGAAGAAATGTTTCCTAATATCCAACCTAAATCTCCTCTGGTGCAGCTTAAGCCCATTATCTCTTGTTCTGTCACTAGTTACCTGGGAGAAGAGACCAACATCTGTCTCACAACCTCCTTTCAGGTAGTTGTAAATACATGCACTGTTCTATTTCAAGGGGAGGAGCAGCGGATGTCTGGAATGGTGTTAAGTTCACTGTGGATCCAGCAGTGCTGTTTTGAGTGCTGTTCAACTTTTACGTTATCTCTCACTTCTCTTTATTTTCTTAAAGTTTTATTATCTCTCTTTCTTCTAGTGGCAAAAAAAAGGATTTGAATTTCAGAGCTGAGCTGATGCTGGTGCTTCATCCTCATGGGAATTCGAGCTTGGCTTCTCCTTCCTCAAAGCGCAGTCTCAGATCTCTATTTCCTTTAAGTGCTGTACCAGCTTTCAGCTCTCAGGTGCCTGTTTGCTTTGACTGGTGTGTTCAGTCTGAACACTGTTAGCGAGTCCTGCTGCCTTCATATTCGAGGTATTGTCCTGGGAGGATGAGGCATTGTGGAATAGGGCTTTTTCATCCTGCGGATTGTGTTGTCTGTGTAAGACCTTTGGGCTATAATTAATCTTCTCAGGAGCTTGCATGCCGTCGTATAGAAGGCATTTTCAAATAATTCTTCAACCATTGTAACATTACAATTTCATAACTGGGGGGCAAATTGCCCAAAGGCCTAAACTTAAGTAGTTGTGTGCTGGTAAGGAGAGAGAAACAACCTCTAAGTAAAATGTATGGCAATTAAATATCTAAGCAATGTCACTTGCTTAGAAGCAGCTTTGGGGAATGCTCTCGTTATTTGATAACATATAATGTGTTCTTTATAGTGTCAGTTGGGGATGTTTTGTTGCTGCAGTGTATTGTGTAGAGGAGCTGATGCCTACTCTGTGTGTAAGCGCTCAACAGAATCTGCTGCCTGATGTGTTCATGCTGTGGGAAACTGTCTGGGGCTCATGCGTCCTGACACAATGCTAATAAATACAGAAAGAGGCGTTAACTCTGGTAAAATCATTTTTGTGTCATTGCATTAAAATCGGGCAAGTCGATGAAGGTGCTTTGCCCCCATCCCACACAGAAACAACACAGCTCCCTTTGTCAAAGGAGGGGGTCCAGCCACGGATCTGGCAGGTCGCTTCAGTGACGCTTCTCCTCCCTGTTTCCTCAAATAATCACTGTTAAATTTATTTAGATGCTATGTAAGTATTTAATTATTTATACACCGAGACCGCTGTCTGAAACCGAAAGAGAAATCTGAAGATTGTTATTGTTTTCACTGTGACTGATGCTGGAGTAGCAGATGAAGGAGGAAGAATCTAATTATTGCCTAATTCTAAGCATTGGAATTCAAGTACAAAGTATTGGTAAAGCCTTTAAAATGAAGGAGAGAAGGGATGAAATTCTCCTAATGTCCAAATGTTAAGCTTAACCTATAATGGTGAAAATACAGAAACTTTCCGTCAAGCTTTCTGTGTTAATCAGTACTGAGGAGCCATTTTCTCTATCATAACATCTGCAAGTGTCTCTCAGTAGCGTGGAAGTGTTGGTTGTATGTTACAATGCTTCATTTTAATTAGACTCCATCGGAGGTAGTTAAAGGCTGATGGGGAAAGAGACTGTAGCTGTAAATATTATGGCACATTTGGAAACAGAGAGGCTAAGAACACGTTGGCTTCAATGTTTGATAGAACTAACACTCTGCACTTGGGGACACACTTGTCACAGCTTTTGACTATAGGAACTCAGTGATCTGTCGTGTTCCAGTTTGGTAAATCTTCCTTAGGGGACCAGTTTGTCACTGAAGCGTCCTGGCGAGGCAGATGCGGGATGTCTCGCCTGCGTTAATCAGCGACTGCTGGGTCCTGCTGGCAGATGAGGGGTGGTGATGGGGCCCTTGATTGGAAAGTAGATCCTGTTGAGTTGGTTGCTGGGCCGGGAACCAGGAGACATGAGTGGGGGCCAGGGCTGGTGAGGGCTCAGCCCATCTCTCCTTGATGCGACTAAGGAGGCTCCTTCCAGAAGGGCTCAGTGAGAGGAGGAGCAGCTCGGCAGCAGGAGGGGGCAGAGCAGAGTCTCTGTCAGAGGCGAGATCAGGACATGTGCTCAGCCAAGTGTCGCAGCCTTTTAGTCCCAGGATCTGGCAGTGGTGCTTTTAGTGCCGTTTTGCTTTTATGTATTGATTGATTTCTTTTTTGGCCTGTAGCCCGTTCAGGGAGTCTTTTAGCCCTTTGCGTTGTGCTTTATTGAAATCAGAGCCCTTTTTCTTGCTTTTTGGATGTAATTCAGTGCGGGGTCAGCAGGCTGTGGCCTTTATTCACACAAAATGCTAAACAGACTCTAAAGCCTAATTAGAAAACTGAGCAGCTTCCTTCCTATCCCTGCACGTGGTAGGGAAAGTAGTTTCAATGAAATTAAGTAACCTGGCTTAGGTTCTAAAAATAAAGACATAAATAAAATCTGTGGCAAGTGTGGATTTCAGTCTGATTCCCTGGCTCAAGCAGTAACTCTGCCATTTAAAATGCAGCTCAGCTTCTCATCAGGATTCTTAGTTACTGGTTCTGCCAACCCAAGATGAGGTTTCATCTTGCATAGTAGGTGGCAGTTTGAAGCATTAACTGCAGTGCAAGAAGATTTGAAAGGCAATTTCCCTCCTCAATTTTCTCTTAAGTCATTAAAATTCATCTTCAGTTCTTGAAACATCCAAATTTCTGTTCTGCTTAGGTATCTGGATTGGAGATCTTACGATTGTTCACTGCACTGAATATCCCTTAAATTTATGGCAAACTGCTTGACACCCTTTTACAAATAGTCCTTGATTCTACAGATTTATCTTTAGAAATTTAATTTCCCCCCCTGCCAGATCGACGCTGATCTCACTATGAACTGAGTTTAAAACTACTTAAACCTGAAGCTACTTCTTTGCTTTTTACTTATTTGAGTTTTGTGCTGTTAAGGCACTTTCTTGTTACTTGTCAGTCTTCAGGATGGACATATTCTGACTCTTTGGTGCTTTGGTTTAATGCACTATTTGTGGTACTGATCACTCCCATCAGTGAAGTGACTGGTGTGAGGAGCTGGAGTGTGCTGTTTACTCAGCTCTGTGCCCTAAAAGCACCTGCTGGGGAAGTGAGGAGCCTCCAAGTTTGTCTTAGAAGTGCAGAAGTGTATAAAAATAACTTGATTACTGTGCCGCCTTATTTGAATTTAAAATCACTCGTTTTTAATTCATAAAAGCTCGTGGCAGGAGTTGTCAGGCTTTGGGTGTCAGAAGGGTGATGAATTTGTGTGGGAGTGTGGAGGCTGTAAGAGTACCCAGGACTTTCTCTGCCTCTTTAGGAAGCTTGCGGAATGGGAATAGCCTTTTGTCATACTTGTGTCACATTTTATTTTGGTTTAAGACTGATGAGAGACGAGAGAAATCTGGCTGTCAAGAGCAGCCTGTCTCCTCTTGCCTGTCTTTTTTGTTCCTCCGATCAGCTTCTGCTGTTCCTTAGAGTACAGACGAGGCAATGCTGCAGATAATCCAAGCAGAAGCACCTGACGGGGCTTTTCTCACCTCTGATGTGACCTGCCCCGCTTCATACGAGTGACTCCTAACTAATGCGGTGGTGTACTCTCATCTCCTCTTATTTTCACTGGTCCTATTTAACTGTATAACCAATTTAAGTGTGAGCATCCTGCCATGTGTTAGTTCACCTGGGATAAGGGAGCTGGTTTATGTCTGGGCAATAACCCTGGTAAACGTGAATTTCAAAAATTGAAGGTTAATCACAATACTTGGTTCAAGATACTACAGTAATACATCGCTAGCAAGTGAAACACAGGTACAGACAGTATATATTTATATCCCAGCCATGACATTTCTCTGTCCTGGAAGAGCCTGTTGGCAGCTCTTGCTGTACCTCAAGTAGAGGAGAAACATGGAGGATACGAGGAGGTTCATCTTGTTCTCTGCAGTTACTTTGTGTTTAAAGGCAGACACTAAAAGAGAAGGTTAAACGAATGGTGAGAACCTTTTCTTTTTTTCTCTTTATTTCTTTCTTCAATTGTGCCTGTAATTGTGTGCTGCTCATTAAGTAGCCAAAGGCCTTTTGAAAACTCCTTTCGTTTGAGAAAGATGCCAGACAGAGCTGCTTGCGAAATAATTACGGAAAATGGGTGTTGATGCATGTTTTGACTCTGCTACAGGAGTAATTCTGTCTTCTCTAGTTGAAGTAATTACATTTGTTTCTAAATAGAGGGAAAGAAATGGTAATTGTAAAAAAAAAAAAAAAAACCTAGATCTGACTTCTACGTTTGTGTAGTGGCAGATAGATGGGAAGCAAAAAAAATAATTATTGTATTAGTGTAGTCATTATTATTATATTATTCATTGAAGTGAGGTACCATTATTAAGCACATTGAGTCGTGAAAGATATGTGGGATTTACAGCGTCCTTTGCCTGATGGTTACTTTATTTAGTGCTGTGGAGTATAAACATTTTTATACTACGCTAGGTTAATAATGATTTAGTGTAGATATTTGCAGGAGCTCACTAGCAATTAATTACTCGAAAATCATTTTTATTCCAGATAAAGGAAGTTTACTGTCATTGTAAACTAGAATCCTCATGCAGGGAAGGGATTACAGCTGATATTTTTATGCCTGTGAAGTTTCTTCTCAGTTCAGATGGCTAGAGGGATAAAATGGCGCAAGCAGTTGTGCTGATGCATTTGCTGCTTCGGGAGTGGGATGGAGCTGCTGTGGTTCATATGGGTCAGGAAACAGTCAGGAGATGGCACTGCTGCTGTTGCCACCAGGCAGCGTGGACCCAGGAGCCCTGTCAGTCAATTCTTGTTTCACCTCCCATCACTTCAAAAGGATGAGAAATATGGTTGCTCCCCCTGAGACTAGTATCCCCATGTTTTTGCCACAGCATTGAATGATGTGAGAGCTCCTCGCCTTCAAGGACTATGTATCTGCTGGCGATGAGAATTCCAAAGCACCATGTGGCAGAGCCAAGGTTGTCACTAACTGCTCTGGCTTGCAGCTGATGGATGCTCTTCATTTTTATGTCATAAACGTGGGCCTTGCAAAAAGCACCTGTATTCCTAGGCTGCAAGATAAAACTCACCTTCCTGTAAATATAGATACACTTGCAGTGGGCTTGCTGGCAGTCCTGGCAGAAGAAACCCTTGCCAGAGAATGCTGCTCCTTCTGCATGCAAACAGTAACGCTGTGTCTATCAAAACACAACAGGCAAAGGGAGCATGTTATTGTGCGTGTCATCACAATGCAGTGGGAGAGCAACGTGGCCTTGCAATAACCAGCTGGACAGGCAATCACCGGTGGGGAAATGATGGCTGCACGGCAGGAGAAATTTCTCCTGTGTTGGCTTTCCTGAAAATCACTGTGCTTGTGCTGACCACAGTGCTTAGCCAGGCTTTGATGAGCTCAGAGCTGCTCGTGGCTTCATGTACTGGGTGCTGAACTGCCTTGCTGTGGTCTGTAGTCGTCTTGATTTTTACCTTCAGGCTTTCACAATCTGGGGATGAAGGGCAGAAATTTGTTCTTCTGACCTCTGTGATTCTTGTGGCTGTAGCTGCTTCAGATGTGAGGGTGTCTAGAGAGGATCAGAACATATCCAAGCAACCATCTTCATTCCCTGCTATAACAGGTCTCTGGCAGAACTTGAAGCCCAGGCTGTGTGCAGGAGCTGCTAGCTAACACACTGACAACTTAAAGAAAAGATTGAACGAAGTCCTTTTTAGCATCCAAACAATCTCCCTGGGATTTGTGTAATCTTCTTGCAAGGTTTCCATGCCCTTTGTGTAATAATAGAAACCTTTTCCTAGTCCTTGGTCAGGAAGGACAAGCTTTTGCTGAAGGAAAGACTTGGATATGTTGGTAAAACTGGGTTTGCCAGTCCAGATCTCTCAGTTGCCTCTAAAACAAGAGCTGCAAATTTCATACTTGCCCCTTCTTCTGGTGTCTTGTTTGGGTGGGTGAGCAGTTTCCATGAGGCATTTCCATTGGCATATGGCTTTATGCCAACTGATATGTGCGTGTACTGGAGGGTGGTATCCAGGTATGTTACTTTGTGCGTAGAGCGATAGTAACTCCAACTTTGTGTGCTCAGGAAGATAGAGGTCTGTATACTTGCTGAGCTACCACTTGAGTTTGACCCTCTCGAAAAATTTGAGTAGTTACTTTTGGAGAAACCTCCCCACAGAAGTAATTTTACCACAGAGTGTGGTGTTTACTTTGCTTCCCTGCCTGGTGCTCTTGCCGTGTCAAAGCTGAGCTGGTTAGTCAAAAATAATTCTCTCCAATTTCTCCGTGAAGTTATCCGCTCTTACTGATGTCAGATGCCCTTTTTTTGTTTGTTTGTTTCTTTTTCCCTGAAAAAACCACTCTTGTGCTACAACAGAAAAGGTGACATTAACTGGAATTGGACCATCTCTGAAAACTACAATTAAACTTTCTGGAGTAAACTTCGGATACGTTTTGGCCTAATGTACTAAAGTCATCTTGACACGTATCTGAAAGCAGAATTAGGCATCCGGAATACATATTTTACAGTTGTACGAGTAGTTTAATGATAGGCTTGGAATTGTTGAGTATATTGTTCAATATAGAAGTTAAAGTGAAAGGAAGTAGAATGATACTCTAAGTTCTTGATGAGATCCCTGATCCTCTGTTCAGTATCAGTTAATTTCCTTGTTTCCTGGAGAGGTTCTTATCTCTCTGTCTTTTCAACACCTTTACTCACCTGACAAGATCCCTTTGCAATTCCAGGATTTGATAGTGCGTATTTAAGAGGTGTACACCTATGTGATATTGTGGACTTCAGTGGGCATATGTTGGTAATGGATTTGACCCGGCACTCTTAGCATTTCTGAGATCTGTGGTGATTGGGAAAATTCCACATCACCCAGCTGGTCAGTGATGGTGGAAAACCTGCCCGTGTAAAATCCTGTCTGTGTAAAATCACTTAACACATTTCCAGGATTCATATTGGGAGCTTGCTTTGTGTTTCAACCTGTTTCCAAAGAGGACTATGTTCAGTTGCTGGCTGCCCTTCACATGGTGAACTGAGCAGCACAGGAGGCGCCAAACCTCTCTATTCCAGACCACTAGCAAGATGCATATTAGGGTTTTATCATCCTCCAGGGTTGCATTCTGTTTGCAAGGCAATTCTTCTTTCAGTTTTTAAGGAAGAGCTGTCAAAACTGATGCAAGAATCCTCCCTGCTTTTTGGAGAGCAGAAGGTCAGAGTCCTGAGAGGTTTGTTTTGGCGTGAAATTTTGATGAGTTAACCAAACCACTGTGCAGACTTGCATACAAATCACCCCTTAGTGAGTCATGAAATAATACTCCATTTCCATTTTTTTTTTTTTTTTCTTGCTTGTGCTGGAAATCTTTTGGAAGACGCATGATGCTGTCAAGACTGTCAAAACTTCATACAGTCAATTTCAGCTCAATAAAAAAAAATAGTAAAATAAAAACTCTAACTTGTGTGAATGGGAACAGGGAGAACCTGGCAAACTCCAACAGTAAGGAATGAGGAGGGTGTTGAGAGATTCCCCCTCTCCAAGATCATGAGCAACATATGTTCAATGTGGTTTCTCTCCTTTCTAAGGGAGTAAAAAAAAGGCCATCTTTTCTCCCAAAATTTCCATCCACGTGAAAGAAAACAGTATATGCTGAAATGTTGTGTTAGCATAGTTTTAATGGGCAGAAATGTCTGTCTGTAACTGGCTACAGGTCACAGTGATACCAATGAGCTGTGGGCTGGTGGGTGTGGAGTCTATTGGAAGCCTGTGGGTTACTGGAGCTTCTTGGAAATTCTGCCTTCACGGAGAAATTCAGTCACCCCAACTAGTGAGAAGGGCAGCACGGCAGGGTGCAAGCAATCCACCAGAGCTTTGGAGTGCAGCAAGAATAACTTTAGGTTGCAGGAGCTAGATGAGCCCAAAAGAGGAGATGCACAAGTGAACCTGCTACTCGTGAGCAGTTTGGGACTCTGAAGGTTAGAGGCAGCTTTGGCTGTGAGGACCGTAAGATGATGATATATAAGGTCCTGAGGGAAGTGAGGTGAGTGAGTTGCTGAATAATAGTTGTAATAAAGAGGGTGGAGCCAAATCACAGAATCACAGATTGTTAGGGATTGGAAGGGACCTCTCAAGATCATCTTGGGGATGTGTAATGAGAGGAACAGAAGTAACTGATCTGTTCAAATTTCAAAGTCAAGTATACCTTTGAAATTAGCTGTGCTTTAGGTGGGCAGTTGGACCAGATGACTTGCAAATGTCTCCTCCAACGTGAATTGTTCTTTGACTGATTTTGTTTCTTACTTCTCATGGCCTTTGGTGGGCTATATCACAGGTCATTGTCTCCCCCTTTACAAGGAATCTTTAATTTACTTTTCCTCTTACTCAGAAAGCTCAGTCTTCTGACCAGGCATCTGAATTCTCTCATCCTTGATTTTTGGTGTTGCAGTATCAGCTATTAGTGTGTGTTGGAGGAGGGACGGTGAGTGAGGAAGCCGCAGCCTAAAGCAAGGACCCGAGGATTTAACATCATGGGTTGAGGAGAACTGGGGAAGAAATCAGGGGTTTTGTGGTTAGGGGACTGTTGCTCCTACCCCAGCCTGCCCAAACCCAGTCATTCTCACAAAGGCATTGTAAATGAGGAGGGTCATACTGTGTGAAGAACAACTGCAGAGATTTTCCTGCAAATGTTTTTCTCTGCTCTGCTCTTCATGAACCTTCACTGCGTGTTTTTAACTCCAAGGGAATGGCATTTTGTGTTAACTCTATTATGCAGCCTTTATCAATTGCCTGAGCTACCAGACGCATGCCAGACTACCAAAGAGCAACTATATGAGGAGTACAGTCCTTTTACTCAATGGGGAGTTACACGCACTGGACTTTGAAAGACTCTATTTAAGGGGGGAAAAAAAACCCTAAAAAAAGAGCTCATCAAAGCTGGCATTTTTCAAGTAAATAACTCTTCAGCTTTGATATGCCTGCTTCGTGCTGCCTTGTCAGTCTAGAGGAAAGGTGTACCTAAAATCAAAGTAGACACCTGCGAGTGAAACCTAATAAAGGATTACAATAAAAGAAAGGAATCCCTGTCATTAA
>WEIS01050529.1:743-18385 GCA_013389965.1 Todus mexicanus | reverse complement strand
AAAAAAAAAAAAAGATAAAAAATAGAAGAACATGGTTTTATATCCGTTGCAGCAAGCGTTCCTGGGAGTGAATAGCTAATGTGCAGCCTGGGCTGAGATTCTTCTGGTGTACTTAAAGCTTTGCAGAGTGATGTGAAAAATAATAATGGGGGCAGGAATCCCCAACCCCACAGTTTTTCTGTCATCTTGCAGAATTTCATAATGTTACGATTATGAAAGAAAAGTCTCCTGTGGGCTAATATTAGTTTTGCTGAGTAGGCAGGAACACGGTGCAAAAGCACATGGGCCTGGATTCATTAGGCTCAGCTTTTAGAACCGAAATCAAGCTGATGATTAGTTAATAGATCAGCAGGTCCCTGCCCCTCGGCACTCCTGTAGAGGCCATCACTACAGAGCACGCAGGGGGAAGGCAGTGGTATGGTATTATAATTGAGAGCATTTCTCACTTCTGAGGAAGTTCCTTTGAACTCCTGGACTTGGGTGAGCATTTTGAAGTAGTCATTGCTGCTGAAAGTAGATGAAACCAGTTTGGAGTTTCTTCAGGTTTCTCCAGCTACTCCAAGTTAACTGCTGGTTTGGGGTAGATGAGTGTTCTTAGCTTGAGAAGATTTCGATGCCTAAGTCAGCCATACAGTACAGGCGTGCATGTAAGACATTGTGGACATGAGTGTCTCATATCATAGAATCATAGAATGGTTTGGGTTGGAAAGGACCTTAAAGATCATCTAATTCCAACCCACCCGCCATGGCAGGGTCACCTGCTGCTAGACCAGGTTGCACAAGGCCCCATCCAACCCGCTCTTAAGAACATCCGGTGATGGAGTATCCACAACTTCCCCGGGAACCTGTTCTAGTGTCTCACCACCCTCAGAGTGAAGAACTTCACAGGGGGTTCCCTCACTGGGGCTGGGTGATAAGCACCTTGTAATTATGGATTTTTCACACTGTACTTTCCTTGCCAGGAATTCTGTAGGAGAAGATGGTAGTACAGAAAAACCCTTCTTGCAGAAAAAGCACCTTCATGACTTGACAGGTGAAACAAGATGCTGCAATTCTGAAGCAGAAGAGCACGTGGTACTGTGAAGAGTAGGTTTAGACTGATCCTCAAAATATGGTTGGTAGTTTCATCCTTCGCAGGGAAGGATTGCAGCAAGTTTCACCTTTTGTAGACAAGGGCCCTGCAACAAAGGGAGACTGAAAAAGCAATAAAACGACTGTATCAGCATATCCCTGTCCCACTAGTGTCCTGCTGTTTATACACATCCTAGAAAACCACTCTCACAGTGTGGAATTTGTCAAAGATTTCCAGCATACTCCGTGCTGAATTGCACCAGAACTGCTGCTCAGTCCTGTGAATGACATAGAAACTCATTTTGGTTTTACAGTCAATGCAAACGAATTAATAGTGGTTTGCCGCTTCTTATAAATCATGCCCTGCTTCCTCCGTGTAACTGTGCAGATGCTGCGGAACATCATGGTTTGGACAGACTGTAGGCACAACAGAACTACTCCTCTAGAGACAGTTTGGACTGGTGAAAGTGATGTGTGTGTGTTTTTAAGGAAAGCCTGTTTGGGAGCAGCTGGTTTCTGCTTCCTTTTCTTTTACGATCTGTCCCACTTCATTAAAAAAACCCAACTGTCAAGTGACCAAACTGTGTTTGACAGAGACTCAGTTCTGGAAAAATTAGAAGATTGGAAGTTAACCAGGTAGTGAATGTCGACTGGAGGCTGGGATTCACCAGGTGGTAGAGAAACTGGAAATGTGTGTAGGGAAGGACAGCTTCCTTAGGGAGAAGCAGCAACAGATGCAATATGCTGTATGCAAAATATGCTTTTTCATATGAAATATTTCTGCTTCTCTACATGTCAGTCCTCCAGTAGATTTGCATGAGCATAAACTTGGCACGAACTGCATCCTGTCCAAGCCGATGAAGTTCTGCTTGACTCAGATTTATGTGATCAGATCCTGTCGAAGTTTGGGTTGCAAATTGTCAAGGATAGCACTTTGCAAATTTTGGGCATCGCTTGAATCATTTCAAGACATAGAGTATATTATAGGTGATGCTCATTACCAGGCTGCAAAGCTATAGATTGAAACTACCTGGTATAAAATGTCTTGGGGAAATAAACTCCGTCCGTGTTATGCCTCACCAATCACACACGGTTTGTTAAAGCAGTCAGGGAAATAAAACTATTCGGTACTAATATGCTCTGCTTAGAGGAGCAGCCGAGCTGAGGTGTGCGGATAGCAGCAACTCTAGTCAAAGATGCTTTCATCAAGAGACATTCGCAGGCTCATGTGTTGTCCTCTGAGAGCAATGATTCACTTGCAGTGCAGTTTGTGAACTCTCCTTGGGAATCCCACGGGATAACTTGCCTCTGAAATTGCCCTAAGCACTCCCTAGCACATTAAGCTGGATTGGCAATGCATAGAGGCTTTATTTTGAGAGGGATAAATTCATGACCCGGTATTTTTAAAATCTGTTACTCTTCGCCTGTGATGATCTGAACCTCAAATCTGGTTGGCGCTGCGGCATGCTGTGTACAGTGAAACATGGAGAAATGCGTGGGCTGGGAAGTGTTTGTAAATGTTTTCCTTCAGTTTTAGAGAAAACGTAGTAGAGAAGAGAAAAATATGGAAATAGGGGTTGAAGCAGTTTTAACAGTCTGTTTGGGTTGGGGTTTTTTGGCAGACTAATTTGTATGTCAAGGCCATAATAGCAATTGATTGAAAATGCTTAATTATCATTTTGTATCTAGGCTTGCTCTCCATGCTACAAAGCCATATATAAGTTAAATTACCTGCTGCTGAAATGTGGCCACTAAGAGACTAAGACATAGTAGACGTTTTGGTTGGGGAGCATAATGACCAGTAATTTTGGTTAAAATGAGGTGGAAACATCTCGTAAAGTCTGCATTTTAGTATACAAAAAAGCAACATCTTGGGCTCTCTCACATAACTGTGTTTTGTATCGGCCAGAACGGCTAGAGACTCACCTCAGAATGTTGGATGTTGCACCAGGGATGAATTTTGGTGCTTAGCTCCGTTTACAGAGGCACACAAACGCNGTGTGCGCCAGTTTGTATTGATGGTCTGTTTTAATTTGTGTAAAAGATGTGCATTGGCTTTTCCATCTTCAAACTGGTCCCGCAGTGTCTTTATTTGCTTATACATATGTATGTCGATCTGAGATACATTAGCATTGCTTTGTAATTTTAGGTTTATGAATTGCTTGGGGATTCTGCAATGGCAAGATATTTGTGAATTAAAAATAAGGACCGAGCTGTTTACTGATACTTTTTGTTACTGTTCACACTATAACTGCAAAAGCGAAGAGGTCTTAATGCACCTTTTACTTGCCACCATGCAAGTGGAGCCTGGAGCTCCAGCTTTCACCCAGCAGATCAGTGCTTCACAAAAGGCCTCTGGCAGCTTGTGTCATGGTTTTAAGTAGCTTAAAATAATAAGAACAAAATTCAATCCCTGACAGGGAGAAGTTTTGATCGTTCAGAGTTTGTACCAGTGTCAGTTAATAGATTTTACTGGACAACACCTCCTGCTGTATAAAATAGTTGTGAACATCTTGCTTTTAGACTCTGCGGTGTCTCGGACAGTGATTGAAAAGCCATGAAAGAGCTGGATTTGTATCATCTGAGCCATCTTCCCCACAGCGCTGCTCTGCATTCTGTTTTCTTTCTGGGAGCTGCTTTGTTTAATATAAATTGTAAACCCTAGGTTTACCTTGTTCCTAGATGGCTGCTGGCAAGGCTTGCAGTCATTTCCAGAGCAGGCATAGCAGATGAACAAGGAGAGGGAGGGAAGTTATTAATACTCAAAAATCGTTTGCTGCTTGGATGGTTCTGATGGGACATGACTGGGAGTTGTGGTTCCACATTTCTAGCTGTGTAACCTGTCCAGGTTCAGCTGAAGATGTATCTCTGTAGATACATCCACAAGCCGTGGTGAGATGGCAGTGGGGCTTCTTTCTCCAAACAGCAACGACCTTTGTGGTTTCGTATGTAAATGTTAGCATCGAACTTGTTAGCATTGTGGTTTTGTGAGGGAATGTGGTTGAAGGTGAGATCTCGTAAGCCTTACAAACATGACCAGGAGATGTGTGAAGCAGCTCATTATTCTGTCTCTCATATGAGCTCCTGAAGGCTCATGAATTTTGAAATACTCAGTGATGGAAGAGCCCTTGTTTTGCATAGGAAATGGTGCTCTTGTGTTGAGTCCAATCCAGCTTTTGATTACTCAGACGATGGGGTTGTCCCAAGGTGATTGTACAGCTGGGGGTTTGAGTTGCTTGTGGCTTTTGGTGCTTATATTATGCATAACCCCAAAACTTGAGTCAGCTCTGCTGATGAGCTCATCAAATGTGTCAACTCCTCAGTACCAAGCTTTGATTTTTGCTCTGTTAGAGATTTAAATAAAGCAAGTCTGTGATTTTTCTGTCAACAAGTCAGAAATAAAAAGCACAAAATTTAAAGAGCCCAGGAGGTTTCTTTAGTAGTCTAACATTCTATTTATGATACTTTATTTTGCAACATGCTCCACTTAAATCTCTTTCTGTCTTTAAATACCATCATTGAGCCTTCCAGCCAAAGACACAATGATGTCCTTCATCCGCTCAGATTCAGGCTGCTGGGGGTGGATGCAGAGAAAGCAAAACTGAAGCACCAGCTTGAAGCTTTCTTCTCACCTGGCCGGTACCGGAGATCCGAGGGAACAGCTCCTTTCCTTCCCAGCTAGTTAAGGGATAGCAGGACTGGCCACACTGGGAGCTGCTACCACTGCTGCGCTTTGCTATTCCTCTGTTACCTAAGTGCTGCTGTCAGGAGTAAAAAGCACCTGAAGACAAGAAACTGTTACGACCAGGTCCCATTTGTTATATTCTTGCCCACAGCACTACCTGCAACCCCTGGGAGAAGGTGAAGATGCCTGATCACAAGACTGAATTGTTTCCTTCAGCACCAGTCAGTGCACAGGTTGTGGATGAGGCCATAGTGAAATTGTGAATTTTACTTTATTGGCTTCCCAAATTGTTCTGTTTTGAGGTTGAGAAATGGATGAGTTCTCTTTCTGATTTGTAAGATTAATTTTCAGAATTTGCAATTCATATGAGGGTGCTTTTAGATGGATACTGCTATTTTATTCCAAAATTTCAAAATACAAAGAGCAACGCTTCAGAGTTGGCGGGAGTGGGGGGGGTTGGTTCTCATAAGTTAGAGATAATTGAACAGGCTACAGGAGAAAAACCCAGGTTTGCAGTTACAGATGATTTTTGAGGTGAAGTTAGCTGCAATAAGTAATATTGATTTATTTTTGAAGATTCAAGAGTTCAGGAAGAGCACTTTTCATCTTGTGATTGGTTTTGCAGTACACAAAAACTATGAGAGACTTTTTTTTTCCCCCCTCCTGCTTTTCTCAAAACCTAGATACGTAACTTTGACTAAGCTATCTAACTAAGTCACATGGCTGCAACATTTTCTTGGCACATGCAATAGTGGTATTAGCTTATACATAGAATCATAGAATGGGTTGGAAGGGACCTCTCAAGGTCATCTAGTCCAACCCCCCTGCAGTGTTCAGGGAGATCTTTGAAACTTTTAAAAAGAACAGTTAAATAGACATGTCCCTAAGCAGTGGGGGACTTTTTCCAGGTCGGGAACTTGACTTTGTTTAATACATAACAAGTACGTACTGCTTGAAATACCAAGTAGCCTGTAAGAAAATACATTTAAACTCAAAAACACACAAAGCTGAAAATCCCCAAGGAATTAAAATATTTAAAACCAAGTTTGCAGATACCGAAAAAATTACCTCACCACATTTTCCCCCTACACGAAAGTGAATTTCGTAGTCTTGATGCTATTTTTGTTTAAAGACCCCTGGGTTATGTGTGTTCTTACTGGCTGCTACAGCAGGAAGGTCAGTGAGGCACAAATTCTTGAGGCTGAAAATGCAGATGCCCTCCAGTAGAAATGCATCCAAAGAAAACTGAAGCATCCTGATGAGGTACATGGGGCAGAGGAGGGGTTTTGCCTACTGTTGCTCATATGCTTGTTAGTTGGCACAAGTTTCCCCAAGAGTTGGAACAGAATCCTCTTATGTCACCTCTACACATCAGAAGAAAGAAAAATCTGAGGCAATAACAATCCTTGGTTTGATTTTTGTAGCTGAGCATAGAACGAACATGACAGGAACAAGCTCGCTGCCTTTTTTAAAACCTAACAAAAATCTCGGGCATTCTGTGAAGAGCTATTTCATGTGCAATAAAACATACAACCTGAGGAGGTAAGGCTTCTTGTAGAGCATGGCTCCCTGAAGGAAGCAAGCAGGCAGGCACATCCACAACCAGGCACATGTGCACGTGTGTGTTCGTGGGGACTTTGATAGTTCATTTTAGTTATATGAGAAGCAATGACATGTAGCAAATGTGACCTGACACGCTTTAAATAACTGTGATTTGGTGGTGCTCCACATTCGAAAACTCGCAAGCATTGCTGTAAGAGATTCTGGAATATGGAGGAGCTTCATCACATCGAGACCTTTTTTTTTGCTCACTTTCCTGTCAAAATTGGTTATTTGAATTCTGCTTGGACCAGGCACTTAATGGAGACTTTCAGGTAAAGGTGCTAGATGGAAGCCTCCAAGTGTCCTGAACTGGCTGCTTGTTGCCTCTTTGTGAGCTGGGGCATCAGCCATTGTCTGTGACCAAACGGTCCTGGGTGTGAAAGGTGACTTGAAACTTGATCAGAAGACATTCTGGCAATTCAAGCCACATGTTTTTAATGTGCACAGCAGTTGGTAAGAGGTGTGGAGCAATTAAGAGAAGGCGCTGGAGGAGCAGTCTGTGCTGTGGAAGGGCAGGTTACATCCAGGGGAGAAGGGGAGACAAGGTCTTCAGGAACTGTGTTTGGTTTGGATTAGATGGTTGTCCTGTAACCCCATTGCCAAGTGGCATCCTGCATGCAGCAGCTACTCTGGCCTTTTTTAAGTCCCTATATGCATATAGCTTAAAGAATTAGGGCATATCTGCATCTCGGATCACAGAGAGAATAGAGCAGAATACTGAAATCCTTTTCACAGCAGGATTGTATCTGTTATGCCATAAACCAGCCACAGAATAGGAGTTAATCCTCTCTCTTGAAAAGAAAGCCCTGAATGATCCCAGATCAGCGACCCCAAATCCGTGGTTGTTCCCTGAATTTCAGGATGGGGATTTAAGTGGGAAACAAATACGGTGCTCCATATGTAGATAGGTGAGAGGGGAAGGAAAAAATGGCAGGATGGATAAATTGAATGTATCAGCAGTGGCAAGCGTACAACACTGCAACATTAATACAGCGCAGTGATGGAGCTTTGGTAATGGGAATCCACGGAAAAACAAGGCTAGGAAACAGCAAAGGGCTTTTTCACTGTTAAGCCCATGAACCTTTAGGCTACTGCCTATTAAGAGCATGCAATAAAACATTCTCAGCTGTTTCCAGAACACATTTTGTGGCAGTGACCACAGCAATATAGTGAAAGCATTGGCTGCATTTTATAGCGGCTTCTGGAAGTGTGAGATACTTGAAAAATACATGGGAGAAATGCTTGAAAACACTTTGGGTCTGCCCTCAGGCCACTACTGTAATGTCGGGCTGCTTGCTTCTCTCCTGTATTGTTAATCTTTCCTTTTTCTGTGTACTTGGTTCCACGCCAGTCCCGCAGTATAGAAAATCAAAATGTCATCGATGACAAAGACGTTTGAAGAGCGAGGCTGTTCTGGCAGGGAGCTGGGTGGTGGCCACCCTGTCAGCACCCTCCTGTCTCTGCAGCTGAAGAGCATTATCAAAATAAAATTTAGCTATGTGTTTTCCTGGTTTTTGAGGGGAGATGAACTTAATGTATTTTGATGAAAAAGTGCAAGAGAATTGCACTGCCTTGTTCTTTTAAAGCACCTCATTCAAGTGAGCAGTTAGTTAATCGCCCTCACAGGTCAGTGTTACAGACTGTTCTTCTTTCCCGTCCACCCCTGACAGTCACTGCTGCGTTTTAAGCAAGGTTTCTCTTTTCCTCTAGTATTGTATAGTAAATTATGCAACCAGTTGTGGTCTGTTTCCATATCTTGTTTTAGGTTTCCGCTAGTAGATGCATTTCAAAGTCTACTTCAATAAAAGGGACATATCAATCATTTCCAAAAGAGCTAGCATTGGGTGGGAAAAGGATTTGGTGCAAGTTCATTTGATGCACAATTGCAGCCCTTCCTTGCTGGCCTTGTGGTCCCTCAATGAATAGTCAATTTTTTTTATTTTTTATTTTTTTTTGGCTGAAAGATCTTTTGCTTCTGAAGTGGAAACTGAGGGCTTAGTATATTTTTTTAAATGTTCAGAAATCCAGTGCTGTAAAAATTGGAATATTTTGAGTTCCATTCAAGTAACCACATGTTTTCCTTTGGCCAAAATAATACTGGGTTAGAACGGTTCTTTGTGATGCAAGAGGATAGCTAGCCCCTTGTGATCATATTATTCATGAAGTGCAGGATGTAGGATGACAAATGCAGTTTCTTAGAGGATACGACTCAATACATCGTGCAGGAGATTAACTTGAACTGTTCCTGAATATGTAAGAAACTGGCACACAAAGTTGGGTGTTTTTTGTTGAGTCCACAATGTGTATTCAGCGCTTACCTATGGGAAACAGTGTCTCAAGTCGTGTGATGGAGAGAGAATGTTTGTTCCAAAATGAATAACTAATTTCACATACTTTTGTAGAGGGTGAAGAAGCTGAAGCTTAACGCTAGCGTAGTTTCTTATTTATAAGTAGCTGAAGAATTGTGTGACCCTGAGTATTTCAGCACAAGCTGTCCTACTGCAAAGTTCAAGCGTGCTAAACCAGGTCTCTGAGCAACCTGCTCGGGATGCAGATGTTCCTGCTCACTGCAGGGGGGTTCGACTAAATGACCTTGAAAGGTCTCTCCCAACCCAAACCATTCTGTGATAAAGGTCCTGTGGTCCATATCATCTGTACGTGTTCAGTGAACCTTTATGAACTCTAGCTGAAGAATTTATTAAGGATGAAAGCAAAGAGGTCCTACAGGAATTACTTTTAAACCCAGTAGAAATTAATAAAGAATTATGTCTACTCCTAGAGATTTTAAGACCACCCTATAAAATTCTAGAGCAGGAATAAAATTAGGTGTAAAGTTCTATACAATGATATGAAAACACTACATATAAAATGTAATAGAAAATTAAATATTTTGTAAAGTGCTTTCTCATAAGGGATAACTAAATATCACTGGTCTGCCCGGACCTTTAATCAATATGAAATTCAATTTAAAAGTGAATAAAAGGGGTAACAACTTTTCTGTAGAGAGAAAAATCACACTATATCACAACCCTGAGAACATACGCGGTTCTGAAGTCTACCAGAAATGTTTCAGCAGCAGAAAATTACAGGGAAAAATGTCCTCTGAATGGTATTTGCACAACAGAAAAGAACCCTTGTCAGAGTGCTCCAGTGTTTCATGGAGGGAGCGAAGAAAGACATCAGCACTACAGAATGTACAATGAGGGAAGGGCAGGCTCCAGGCTTTGCAGCAGCAAATAGAGGTGACTCTATTTATTTATTTTTAAATAGCCTCAATAATTTCACCGCTGCTGTTTATTCCGTTGCAGAACAGTGACTAGTATTCCACATGACTGCACCCAGGCAGACCTGGGGATAGATGATAAATCACCAGAAGTGTGCAGATGCAGAGGTGCAAAACCACGTGGCAAATGCATTGTTATTCTTTGTGGAGAGGAGTACTGGTTGGGCTACTGGTCACAAACTCGAGTTGCTCAGGTTCTCAGTTATATCTAAGAGGTTTTATTTTGTCTGTAATTGCATAAAATTCAGAAACAGCGTTACAAACAAAATCCAAGTTCATGATCTGTGTGGTTTTGAAGGAATTGTGTTTTCAGTGATCCTTATGGTGAAGACTCTGATCCCTCAAATATTTGCCAACAGATAGATTTGGTTTCTTCAGCTGTGTGGTCAAAATCTTCCTCCTACTAGTCCGAGAGATTTAACCACTGTTGGGGTGTTTAGTGCAACAATCAGTTTTCAGGTTTTCAGTTCTGCTTGTTATAAATGCAATTAATGTTCAAGTTTCTTTAGAGCTACAATATAAAGAAATGTCAAAGGCACATTATAGCTGATTTGATGCCTTGAAAGAGACACGTAAGAAAGGAAGAAATAAAAGGAAGAAAACAGACAATTTCATAGGAAAGTGGGTACTTAAGAGAGGCGCCTCTTATCTGTACATGTCATTGCAGCACGGTCATACTGACATTTTTGATGTTCTGTTTTGTTTGGATGAGATATATTTTAGTCCAAGATCTCTCCCATCACTTCACCCCATTCTAAAAACTAATTTTTAAAGGCGATGTGTTGAAATATGACAAAGGTGTGCTAGCATGAGGACTCTCAAATGCCCTTGTGCCATTGACCATATCTTAATGGTATCTCACGTTTGCCTCGCATCCCATTAAAGTCTCATAAATCATTTCTTCCTCCACCCTGTCCTTCTCCCATATCAGAAATGAGATTGCTGTGGTACCTGCAGAATGTATTTTTCTTGGAAAAATGAAAGCAGCAGCATTTCAAATGGAGGTAGGAACATGGCTTCAAGGAGCTTTTTTAGATTTAAAATAACTTCTGACCAACGTAGAGGTTCTAAGCATTTAGGGCAGTGCTGTGAAGTAGAAGATGGCAAAAGAAAAAAAAAATCTTATTGTTTGGGCTGTGTGTAGCTGTAAATATTTTATGAAGCTATAGCCAGCCAACAAGTAAATACTCAGTCTGCCCATTGTGGCTAATTAGGAGACATCTGAGGTTTGTACTGACACAGGGCCTTCAAACATGAAGGGCTAGCAGCATAGCAAAGAAATATTCTTGACTGTCTTGTCGCGGTTTATGGTTATATCTATATGCTTTATTACTGCAGACAACATTAGATGCCTGTCTGCTCAAAGAGAAATCTAATTGAGCTTCCTGATCTGGCTTTAATAACATCGGAATAGACGGACTAAAACTCTGTTATCACTCCGTAGGTATTTAAAAGTAAGCAAACAATAAAAAGTGGGCAGAGTACCTGTATTTTATAGCTGTGGCCTTTGGCAAGAGCGGCGTACGCTTCTATAAATTCCGTTTGATATTGTTGGATCTCTTCTGTGACAGCAGTGTTGATATGAGCGAGTATTACTGCAGAGAATCCAGCATGAATAACGCACCAGCCTAGTGGTGTTCAGAGACAGGAAGGTGGCCACGGCTTTGAAACCAAGGTGTTCTCACTTTGTTTTCCTTTCTCCTCCTGGAAGGCTGAGAGAAATACGTTTGAACAATGCTCATTTACAGCAGCAAACTTGGTTGTTCATGCAACCTTCACTGGCCTTTTTTTTTCTTTTTTTCTTCTTGACAAATAAATTGCTAGAGGAAAATGTGGCTGGAGAAGATGGTTTTCAGATGCCTTTGAAGATGTAAAAACAGCAAATGGAACCTGCAGTGGCATAAACATCAAAGATCAGCCCAAGGAAAATCAAAGGATTTCTTGGAGTATATCAGCTTGCCCATAAATTGAAATGCTTCAACTGCTGAATGTGTACTCTGTACTGGGCACCTTACTATTGATTTTGATGCCACCCAAACATAAAAGGATGTGCAGTACTTAACTATGTTTTGGTACAGTTCTACATTTCAATTCTAAAATAATAGTTTTGATGAACTATGCCAAACTTTCTTCCTTAAATCCCCGATTTTTAAGAGTCTGGGGATACAGCCAGCAATCCTTCTCACTTAGCAACTGGTTTCTTCCTAGTTTTATTGCCCCAGAACCGTTAGTGAGTGTTGCCAGCAACCTTTGGCTCTAACACCAAATTGACTAGTTGAATTACTGTTATTGGTCTGAGCATTAAGATTTTTTTATCAAATGTTATATGTCAATATACTTGAATAGGGAGTGTATGGTATCATAGAATCATGGAATGGTTTGGATTGGAAGGGACTTTAAAGACCATCTGGTTCCACCCCCACACACTACGGTCAGAGACACCTCCTGATAGACCAGGTTGCTCAAAGCCCCATCCAACCTGGCTTTGAACACTTCCAGGGATGGGGCTTCTACAGCTTCCCTGGGCCACCGGTGGCAGTCTCTCACCACTCTGAGTGAAGAACTTCTTCCTAATTTCTAATATAAATCTCTCCTCGTCCAGTTTGAAACCATTACCCTTCATCCTATCGTTACTGCTTACTGCTTTGTAAGAGGTCCCTCCTCAGCCTTCTTGTAGGCCCCTTTTAATTACTGAAAGGCCCCAAGAAGCTCTCCCCAGAGCCTTCTCTTCTCCAGGCTGAACAACCCCAGCTCCCCCAGCCTGGCCTGATACATAATTAATTCAGTATTAAATGCATAGTAGTAGTTCTTACTAGTTGGGTAACTCTTTTGGGCTCCTGTTTCTGTAACGTGGGAGATGGTGTGTTCATGGCTCTGCTGAGGGGGTAGGAGGAAAGAGGAATATCTCACCATGAGCTGGGCATGAATGTCATGGGCAGTAGAGATTGCCAGTAGCAGAGAAAACAACCACTAGCTCCTCCATCCTGGTCTTTTCTTTACTCCTGCAGACTTAGTCCTGTATCAGGGCACTCAGGGATTAATATTAATTCCAATAGGACATGCACATTATATGATTATTGTTGTCATGCATTTTCTTCTCTGTATGGCTTTTTAGACTGAAAAAAAGCCACAAATTGAGCTCTGAGTTTGAACTTATATTGGCCTCTCTGGCAGCTTCTCTCAAAATGATTTGCTCTGGTTTGTGGACAATGATCTTGGGGAGGCAAGTGAAAGATCCTTCTTAGTAAGATGCAGAGAGTGAATTCTGCAGCGTTGAACCTGAGGTGTTGATAGTGCAGGTGCTCTTCAAGGAAGAGCAAAATGCTGTTTTGACACAATTTTATGTAGCAATTATCACTGGATGTGTTCTAGAATACTGGATATTAGCGGAGATCTTTTGGTGAGTTGTTGGTTTGGGTTTGTGATTGGGTTTTGTTGTGGTTTTTTAATTATTATTTTGTGAGTTAACTGTGTTTTATGCAACAACCACTTCCTGCTATTTATTGCTTAGAGCACTGGTTTTATTTTGATACAATAATGTTTCCTAAAAGCAGAGCAGAAAAACTAAAATCTAATTTATTGGTTAAAACCAGTTCCTGAAAGTTTTAAACCTGAATAGAGCCTTTATGATTTGTTAGGGAGCAGGGGAAGGCTCAAAATGCTTAGTCAGGAGAGCAGCCAAGGGAAACGATTTTCCGCGTATTCCCTGGGCTGTAGCCCTGCTGTGCCTGTCTGTGTCTGAAAGATCTTCATCATTAGAGGAAAAACCTCTTGAAAACACTTTAATAAATTCTAAATGTGGATAAGTTTGATAGAGGGCCTGTTCTCTTGGCGTTGATCAGCAATTCATCTCCTTTCCAGGCACTGCTTGTAGAAGTCCTGAGCTGTACATGCCATAGGGACCTTCTCCATCTGTGGTGCCCCTGGGGAGGGAAGGTCAGCCGTGGTCAGCAGGGACTGCAGCTGGAGCTTCTGCGCTATGTTCTGTTTGTCTGCTGGAGAAAGGGGTTTGGTCAGCTCTGCTTTCCGAAAAATAAAGCTCTTCAGCGCCGGTAGTGTCAGTGTGAGGAATGATGTTTCCCTTTTGGGGTATAACACTGTTTTGTCTGTTACTGAGCAATTGTAACTGTTGTGTATTGGACAACAGCTAAATAGCTTTAGCGTTTGCATGTGCCTTGAAAACTTTGAGGCTGGGAGGAGAGAACAAAATGAGACATTTCTGTGTGAAGCCTTGTTTTAAAGTCATGTTTGGGACATCTTCAGAGACTCAGTTTGATATGTACATCTGTGGCTCTGCTGCACCCCAGCCAGAGATCCTTAATGTGAAGCCCTGTGGAGTGCCTTTGGTATCTGTACCTCCTGGGCACGTTGTCCTGCGGACCTGGGAGATCCTTGTGAACCTCTGCCTTGTGCTTAGGAGAATCTCACCCCAAAGCAAGATGCTTGAAAGGAAATCTTAGTTGCTTGAGCTTTGGATACTTTCTGTTGTAATTTTTGTTTCTTCCGATAATTTTCAAGTTGCTTTAGTCTCTGTGCCTCCTGCTCAAGTTTCTGTGCCTCCAGCACTATATAGGCAGTGTCAGGGGAAGTTGTTATTAAACTGATAAAAGGGTGAAAAGGAGAAAAGGAGCTGCTTTGACAACTTGACAGTGAAGTACCAGTTTAATCTCCATACCCTGTAAAGCTGTGCTGCTGGCGCTAGTCCAGCGTCCCTGCCAGCTTGGCCTATGGAAGCAAAGCGCGCTGCAAGCCTCTAGTTTTATTTCCTCAATAAATGAGAAAATTCCTCTTATGTTTTCCCACACATACCATGCCCAGAAGCAGCTCAATCCATTTAGCACCTCTCCTTTGGCATTAACAGAGTTAGGAAGGTGTGATGAATGGGAAACATTGTTTGTTTCCTTTCTGCTCCTGCAATCACCCAAGATTGGCCCATCACTGTGCGTCCCTTTGTCAGGCATTCATGCGAAGGCTAAAAACTTGTTAGGTGCTTGATCTAGTTACCTTTCTCACTGCCTGAATTGAAAAGCTTATTTCCTTTTCCCTGACTCACCTCAAAAGCTTTTCTCCTGTCCTATGAGGATTTTATTCTTTAAAAAGCTGCAAAGTAATATCCTTGACCAGGAGGTCAGGAGTGTGCAGGAGTGTTTACAAGTGATTGGTTTGGGAGAAGGAGGAAAGATTGCGTGAGATTGGTTCCTTCTGCCAAGCTCAATTAGTTGGAAATATCTTTCCAAATGTGCTGGTACATGTTGGAGCATTGCTATGTGTCCCTCTGCTGCCCAGTGCTGCTCTTGTTCCATTTAACAAGTTTTCCAGTACCTCTCTGAGTACAGAAGAATGTTCTCCTATCAGCTGATGCTCATTTAAGCAGGTTCTTCCCCACATTAATGACCAAAGAAGCTACCTGCTGGTTTGAAGCTTTTCTGTTGCGCATAGGTTAAGGCCGAACACCAAACTTAAGGGGTGCTGTCTACAAAAGGACACCTCCACATGTAACAGGTTTCTTATTGTTTCCATCCAAGGATGTCTGCGATCCTGCTATGGTGGGGAGCAGGAATTCCCATTCATCAAACTTCATATTTGGTTCACAACTTACTTTGGTTTCTATGGATATAACCCTTTGTGTGCGGCAAGTCCCTTTTGTTAGGTTTTTCATGGTGTACTTTTTATCTGTCCTCCTAAAGTTGCTTTGATACAGGGATTGTCTTGCTAAAACTAGAGGCAAAGGAATCTGAGGTGACTTGGAAGCGCTTTGTGTTTCTGAAGGACAAGGTGCTCTGAGCTGTTCTTCTCAGGTGTTGTATTTTCCTAGGAGAACTGTAAGTATTTAACCAATCTGAAGAATGTCTACATTTGAAATGATGAAATACTTGATTTTTAGAATTCTTTAATAAAGACAGAAGTGTAATTTTGAAATGACCAGGATTGTTCAGACTGTATATGGAGAAATATCGTCATTCACATGGGTTGCTGAACCTATACCGTATGTCATGTTTTGTCACACCTGGTGGGATAGGAAGCTAGTACAATTATCTAGGCGTATAAACAGAACTTGGGAAAAATTGCCTCTTTACCATGCTTTGCTAGGAAAAAATGCATACAGTATTCTATCCTTGTGTGAGTAATAAGAGATAGAAGTGAGAGATCTTGCAACAAGAGAGCCTTCAACCGTGGTGTGGGACTTGCATACGGATGTAAAGAAGCTCTGACCTAAAATGTGTCTCTGCCTCTCAGAAGGTAGAGGAGGTTGTGAAAGACACAGGGTGTTTAGTGAGTTAACGTTGTTTGTCAGGTGGGGTTTTACGAAGATTTCTCCAAAGTGGTTTTGTCCTACAGCAGTAATACTTTGCTTTCTCACATTGTACGCTTGTGTTTGCTTTGCTCAGGGGTCGCTGGGATGCTAACTTTAAGTCAGCTGTAATAGCTTAGTCACAGGGAAGGGGAAGGAGCTTCTGACTCTGCCCTTCAGAGACAGGGATGTGAGTATCCACCAGAGAAGATTGATTGCAGGAGGGGACGGTGAGACCACATGAGCACCCAGGCTGTGGTTGGAACTGAAGCTCTGACAATACTTACATTAGAAAATAGTGATTTAATTATAAATGGCATGATAGATTGTTATGGGTTTAAAAGGCTTTTGGTAGCAATTAGCTGAAGATGTTGGTACAACATGAACATCATGGAAAAAAATCAGGAGCGTGTAGTGCTAAGGAATCATTGACTTTCTTTTAATGACATGCATCCATAAACTCCTAATAACTGCTGTTCTGATCTAACTTTACAGGCGTTCAGAGTCTCCAAGTCTTATAGTTGATTAAAACTTCTCCACAGCTTCATGTGCAAGGATGTATTGTGCATTTCTGTGCCTATATGGATGGGAAAATTTGATGTCAGATTACATTAATGTTAAACTATATTCAAAGAACTTTGAAACTCCAATTTTATGCCTTATGGCTTGACAAGGGTGGAGAATATGTGTTCATTTAAGAGGGGGAAAAAAAGCTTTATTGCCTGTTGTTTGTGATAAATCAGCAGTCTCTGTACTGGAGAGGTCTTTATATGAGACAGCAGCTGGGCTGCTTCAGAAGTGGGAAAAAATATAGCAGAACCTAGTAGAAACTTTTTTCTCTTTTTGAACATTCATGTGTTTTGTTTCTGACCTGGAGGAGGTTGTTTATTGCCACGTTCCTCTTTTCATTCTGCTCTTTCTTGAATGACCTGCCATGTGCTTTTTCAAAAGAAACAGAATTATCTACATAAAATGTGCCCATCCACATTAATGCTCAAAACATCACTACATCTAAATCAGGTACTTTTTTGGGGAAAATACACAGTTCATTCAAGTACTTGTTTCAAAGAACGCCCACTGGGTCAAAACCACCAGCTCACCCGTCTTAAAGCAGTGCAAGGATTTACGGGTACGATTGCTGAAAGATCAAACTCACTGTCCTATATGGCAAAGTAAATCATCCGAGTTGTTCAAAGAGTTCTTTTTTTATCCCTCTTGCTGACTGCAGGGCTTTGAAGCACGATCTCTTTTTCAAAAGTGTTTCCCAAGATTGCGGTTTTTTTTTTCACTGTTGTGTGTTTAAAAAAAGGTGTGCGTTGTGCGTTTTGGGAAGAGAGGGATAGAATTAAGGAGGAGGCTGGTAATTGAAATGCAAAACTCGTACTATATGCAATTCAAGGGGTGCTATAATTAAACCTCATGCCTCAAAGATCTTGAGCTTATACCTGTATCAGTGGAAAATGTTTAGCAGCTCAACTATGTGAGCGAGTGCAGGACTGGTAGAGTGCACTTAAGTTCAGGGGGTTTTCTGCCCTACCTTCACACACAGTCTCTGTAATCTGCTTTTGCCATGAAGTTGCAGCGTCAAAAATGCATCTGGTGCTTCTGCTGTAGGCAGCGACAATACATTTGGCTTTAGCAACTGTTTCTGACTTCTGATGTAATTTGAGGGCTATTTAATGTAAAATGCTGGTGATCACACAATAAAA
>WEIS01050528.1:5133-17418 GCA_013389965.1 Todus mexicanus | reverse complement strand
ATCTCTTGTTACCTGGGAGAAGAGATGGACCCCCACAATAGCTTTAAATACCAAGCAGAAAAATCTTTGCTATGTCCAGTTTAAGGTGAAAGAGAAATATTAACAGAAAAATGTGAAGAGAGATTTACTGAATATGCAGGGATCTTTCCTAATGTGGTGATGGTGCAAAACCCCTCAGACTTCTCAGATGCTGCTGCATAGCCTTTACCAAGGTCTTTTAAATCAATTTAAACAGACACTTGTCAGGGGTGGTTTAAATACCATTATCCAGAGGATGATTTACATGGACTCATGGAGATGCTTCTAAAGTAGACAATCTTTCTTTTCTGGCTGGCAATTCTGTTTTCTGCCAAGGATGTCTAGTTGGAAAAGGGTGCTACTTCCCCATTGTCTGCATGATTTACCAAATATTTCTAAAATGATGTGGTAACCAATGCACTTTCCATAAAGGGAGCCTTGAGTGCTTCCCTTCTTCTCTTGTATGCCTCATGCATTACTATACTAGGAGCTCAAAAAGGGTCTAGGGCTGAAAAGACTTACAGACTTAATATATATCTCACTGAGATCCAGGTTGCTCCAGCAGCACCAGAGCCAGACACTTTGAAACTGGCACGGTAACTTTTCCAGAAGTTTCTCCTTAAGCTGCTGGAGCTTTCTGACTTCCCTGCTCTGAGCACCTTGAGAGATGCCATGCTAAGGAAAAGCTTTGCTCACTTTGATACAAATCTCAGCTTTCTTGTTCAGTTATATAAAATCTTATCAAAAGTATTCAGAAAATGTGTAACAGGAATGAGGGAAAAAGTAACCATCTCTGATGTGGCACTCTTTGAAGAGTTAGCTGCTTTTTAATTAACCCTAAGGAGTTTTACCAAGATGAGCCAATTTGTCTGTGCTACCATTAGAGTCTGGTTTCCACAGGATGCTTTTGGGTGGCAGATAACAGGTCAGGTTTATTTTAATTAACTTTGGGTGACTAAAAAGATAGACATTTCTATCTTGTCCACCATCTCTAATCTTAACATCTTTTTTGAGCAGATTTGAATAATAATAATGACACAGTAGGCTTTTAATTTCAATTCATTAGGTATCCACAAAAGAGAGAGAGAGAAAAATACAAAAAGAGGAATTAGATTTTTTTGTGGGCTACAAAGAGCATTTTATTCCTTCATAATACCTGGTTTAATCTGCTCTCAAATAAAATGTTAAATTTTTTTCTCTGAAATGCAATTAATTTCAGATTAAATCTGTTTTTATGCTTAACACCTTAGCATTTTGGGACGATCCACTGTGTAATCAGTGTAGGATAGAACAAGGCATCTAAAACTCTGAGTAGTGAAGAATGAATATTAGCAAAAGGGCAAGGAGACAGGTACTTAGACCTAGGAAACTGGAAGAAAAGTCACCCGGTTCTCTATCTGTTTTCTGTTTGCTTTATTTCACAACTAAATGTTATAGCCATACAATTTCTAGGAGCAGGAATCTCTTTTCATTCCTGACATATGACATTTAGTACAATGGTATGCTGACCTGCACATAAAGCTGTGAGATCTACTGGAATCTGACTGCTGTTGCCATTAAATTAGATATTTTTCCAACATAATGTTGGCCAGATCCCTGAAACACAGAGCTTGTGCTGCAGCAGTGTGCACTATTGTTAGGCAAAATATTGCACATTATGGCTGCCATAGCACAGGGTATGATCATCAAGTGAGACTTCTGTAACAAAGTTTTCTCAGCTGTTTCAAACCTGAGCCACCAATGTAGCAAGACTCTGAGTCATAGAATCATAGAATGGTTTGGGTTGAAAGGCACCCTAAAGATCATCTAATCCCAACACCCCTGCCATGGGCAGGGACATCTTCTACTAGACCAGGTTGCTCAAAGCCCCATCCAACCTGGCCTTGAACACTTCCAGGGAGGGGCCATCCATAGCTTCCCTGGGCAACCTGTTCCAGTGCCTCACCACCCTCACAGTGAAGAACTTCTTCCTTACTTTTAATCTAAGTCTATCTTCTTTCAGTTTAAAACCATTACCCCTTGTCCTGTCCATTACCCCATGCCCCTGTAAAAAAGTCCCACCAATGCCTTTCTTCACAGGTCCAGCAATTGTGGTTGGAAAATAAATTAGTCTTACCGGATTGAACTCCACATCTGCAGACTTCATCTTAAGCCAGGATGAATGTTTGTTATACAGTGTTCATTTTTTTTTTTTCCCATTATATTAACATACAACTTTCTTCAACACCCTATTTGAATCCAAAGCCTTTTCTCCCAGTTGTTACCTGCCAGTCTCAACTTTGTCATTTCTTGCCTTTAAAATTGCACACTACTATTATAGTTGTAGATAGGTTTCATTCATATGAAACACATTTTTCCCCCTTTATAAAAAAAAAGAAACAAGTTTTAGGAAACACTTGAATCCCATTGTTTGAATTATTCATGTTTTTTCTAGTAATTCATCTACTAGCTCTGTGATTTTCTTCTCAGACTCTCTTTAGTTTATATTTTGGTAATACATAAGCAATTCCACGAGTAATAAAGAAACAATCAGTTGACTGAGTGGTTTACTGAAGAAAAAAACACCACCAAACATGTCTTTTTCAATAAACAGAGACGATTGGAGTTGTTTGCAGCATTGTGGGCTTGCTTCTAATTTTCATATGATATGAATCATGGGCCACTGTGGGTCTCTCCTTCCCCCAATTTATCTGACCCCTCACCCTGCTGCTTCTCATTGGAAATCACAGGAATTAGAGAAATAGTCTCTGCTGTCAAGTCCAGATGATGAACAATAAAGACATAAATCAGTGCTTAGTGGTTTTGGGACTGAGGCTTTTGAATTCAAAGGAAGGACTTGAATTGATTTCAGCATGCTCTTGAGGGGCTGCCAGCCCCATTTCATCAAGCAGCCATAGATGCTCGAGCACTTTTTTACATGAGCACAAGTATGAGTCCAGAAATGGTGATTTCAGTATACGTTTTATCCACCTGGTCTGGACCCTGCCCTGTTTCAGTTTCCACGTAAGTTACTGGGAATTGCTCCACAGAAAAGTTAGCTTAGCTTTTTAAGGAGGTAAAAGTTCCTTCAAGGTATGAAAACCTGACCCTGAACCTCTGTTCTTTTGGTCCAAGACAGTTATGGGATGAAAGATCAAATTATGATTTGTTGATTTCTTTTTTTTTTTTTAATTAAAACTCTCATGTGATAATTTCTCCTTTTAATGCCAAAGAATGAAGCAAAAAGGTACATTGAATGTAGTTAGCAACAAGCCTGAGCTGCATAAGCAGGAATGTGTCACCTTTCCATGTGGAGACATAATAGAGACCATTTTAATTATTTAGTTCATGAAAGCACCACCCTTGACATTGCAGTCAACATTTTAATTTTACATGAAATATAGTGCAATTATGACCTACTGAAAATAGTGACAGCACCGTTTATGTCACTCAGTAGAGAATTACAATCAGAGGAAACAATTACTGTGGCTTTATTTTTGTTTATGAAGAAAATTATGTTTGTGCCTCCTTTCACACACTGGGTATCTGACAGGCGACTCACAACAGTAACACAATCCCATGAAGTAACTTGGAGTTATTAAGATAATTTCTCAAAATCACTTCCCCAAGGCAAATGCTAAACTTTTCCCCATCTTTGTTTCCCTTTTCCTTTTTATTTTCTTTTTTCTTTTTTTTTTTTTATTTTGGTGGAAATTAGAATGATAAGTTAATAGTAATTTAGGTACTTCAAGGCAAAGTTGGTACAGCCTGGGGAAATGTTCCATTAGAGTCTGGGTTCAACACCTTAAATTATCTAGAACTTTAGAGAAAGTTTTTTGATCATTTGTAAAAGGAAAAAATCCATAAAACCAGAGTAACAGCAAAAATGTTAACCAATAAAAGTTGAAAATCTTCCTAGACCTGTTCTAGGATGAGCCTTTGACAACACCCAGCCACACCTATATGGAGTTGGTGGGACTAGAGCTTTGCCAGAACCAGAGACGTGCCTAAGCATGCTGAGTACATACTGATCCATCTATGCTGCTTTCTGTTTTGGAGCTGGTTGATATCCTGCTGCTTGGAGGAATCATGTGCGGATGTCTCCCTCATCTCCTCTGACAAAACAGGGTCTCCCTTCTGGCCACACTATTCATCCATTACTGTACCTGCTCCAGTTTGAAGTCCTCAAGCACTGAGGATGAGAATGCTTCACAGTGGTCCAGAGGACTTACTGTTTTATTGTAGTTATTATATACCATATTATACTTCTATAGATTATATTATTATAGTGATGCTTTAAACAATGCTGATCACCCAAGTCCTTTGTCTGGGGCTCCATTTCGCATTTCACCTGTCACCTCAGTGTTTTGTAGACTCCCACCAAAGACAGGAGCGTCTTTGTCATGGCATTGACAGTGTCCTTGTTTGTGAAAGAAATTTTTAGACGATTTTTTTCTGTCTTTATTGATACAGGTTGAGGAATCACAAATCCTAGAAATCAAAAAGGTATTTTGCATTGATTTTCTCTTTGCACTTGTGCAGTAGCTGCTCAAGTGCCTGCTCATCAAAGGTTTTTGAGCAATTTAAATGGTTCTCCATAGTTCATCTCCTTAAATTTTCTTTATCACATTTTTTCTACTTGTTAATTCATTTACAAAAACAAACAAACAAAACAACCAAGTAAATAAAAAGCCAGTAGTACTGCCTGATAAATACTTGCTCGAGGGTTTGTGGACATTTATTACTAAACAACTTGAGGTCGTGGTAGGTCATAGGCTGGACTCGATGATCTAAGAGGTCTTTTCCAGCCTTAATTATTCTATGATTCTAAATATGAACTAAATATTAAATATGAAGAATATTGATACTGTATAGACTGTTGGTCTCCAGATATTAAAGATCCTACATTTTGTGTTGTCTACACCGTTCTACTTCAAAGGAGTACCTGTGATTGATGCTGGTGCACTGCAAGAGATGACTTCTTGTTAAGCATTTTGGAGATGTCTGAGGAACTATTCTCAAACAGCATAAATAGTAGAGCTCCTCTTTTACTTTAGTAATTCAATATTCCTTGTGATATTATTTGCTTAGGGATAGTCAGAGATTATCCTGGTTTTAGCCTTGGATTTGGGAGATGTAACATTCGGCCTCTGTTTCCCTCCTCACAGTGCTGGGGAGAAGACAACCTTCTTAAAGATTCATAATTCATCTGCTAAGCAGTCTACTTGCAGAAGTACCTTTTCAATTGTCTCTATTTTAACACTTTTAAAAGCATTAGTAGTCAGTTTGAATCACTTAATATTTTCAGAATTCATTTTTCGGTGGATCTTGGTATTTCCTTTGAGATTTCTGAATGTCTTTGCTTAAACATCTTAACTCTCTGCATACATAGATCTGAGCTATGAAGGAGTCATAGCAAGGATAAACTAGTAGGATGAAGCAGAGAGGTAGAGAGCCCATCATGCAAATCAATTGTATTTTTAACAGATCTAATTGAAATTCAAATTTCAGATCTATGCAAAAAAAGTTACCTGATGTGCTGGATCAGAGGTGTTCATTGTAGAGATGGACCGTGTTTTTTAAAATAGAAAAAAATCACATTTATGTGATGAAAGAAATTACCCTTAGAGAAGCAATCTGTGAAGGGTTCCAAATGACCTAATTAGTAATCTCCTGTAAGAATATGATGCCTAAAGGCAATAAAGATTCTTAATTCTTCACACCCCAGCTGTGCATGTTTATCATCTGGGAAAGAACCATAGCCTGGAGAGGAAGGATGAGAAAAAAGGATATGAAAGGAAACTCTGAAACTATGTGTAGACATCTTTTTTTTTAATGGAGTTTACACAAGTTCCTTTTATGGCAGGCTGTTCTGTGATAGCACTATCATGTGCTGGATACATCCTGGCAAAATGAACATCAGGCCTATTAACTGTGTAATTTACCTTTTACATTGAAATTTTGCTTTTATACTGCTGGGATAGTTTTTTGTTATATATAAATGGTTTTATCTTAAAGTATGGGTGAGATTATGGTACTGACAGCCAACCTGAACAGTCATCTTTGGAAAGAATTTATTATTACATTATCATAGTTACTTTAAAAAAATAATAATAAGCCCATTAACCTCATTAAAATGTCTACTGTCTATGGACTGCAAGGCAGCTTGTGCTGCTCTAATGAGTTCTTTGAATGCTGGAGTTGTACAGCAGATAACCCCTTGTGTCTCTTGCAGAATTTGTCCAAGCAATCTTTATTTTCAATCCCATCTTCTTGGATACCTGGTTATCTCATTTAAAAAGCTGTTATGAAGTTTAGCAGAGAATCCTTTCCTCCATAAAATAGATGCAGAGTCATGTTATTCTGTGCTGAACGTAAAAATTTTATAAAAGCTATTTTTTTCAAGCTTTGTTCTGTGTGATTCACTTTGTATTTGTGGCAAATATTCCCTTGGACAGATAAAAGGAGTTGAAAAATTTGTAGTTTCTGATTTACACAGAGCCTGCCAGAAGATGGAATTCAGAACAGCACATATTTCTACAATACATTTGTTGGGAAACAAGTATCTTCTCATCATTCGCTTGCATTTTTAAAACACTCCTTTAGCACTGTTGAAACGCCTTAGCTCAGCAGCTTTGGAGACAAATATCATGCATCTACCCTCATAAAATGGTCTGCCTTAGGCAAAGCAATTCCACTGACTTCTTGTGTCCACATCTGTAGACAGACCTGTTAGGCTCCTTCCCTCATAAAACTGCTGTTTTTGTGGCCTTAATTCACCATCCAGCGGTACCATGGGAATCCTTCCATCCTGCTTTGAGAAGCTGTGGGAGTTCATCCTTACCTCTTTAGAAAATCGCAGCTTCCAAGTTTAGGGGTTCATGCTGAGGGAATTCTTTTGGCAGACGTTTTTTCAAGTCCTGAGTATTGAATAAAGCAGCACAACAACCAGCCTGACAGAGCAGGTTAATGCAATACACCTCAGAGATAGTAGAAGTATTTTGGTCAGGGCGTGAGTCTTCACAATTTCAGACTGAAGTTGCATGGTGGGATTGGCACAAAACCTGGAAGTTGAAACCTTGGAGAAGAGATGCCATAGAGGCATGCATCAGTTGTCAGTGGGACCACATTTCAAAATAATCCCACTGTCATGTTTGTCACAGACCACTCCAGAAGGCAGCATTGAAATATTGGGTGGGGTATGGTTCTCAATGGGGGAGGAGAAAAACGAGGTTATTACTCTGAAACTGATTTCCTTTTTCGAGGGAAGGAAAATTGATGAGTCCAACTGGACAGAACCACAATGCGGTTTAGAGGCTGCTTCCCAAGAGCCTGTTACCCACTTCCCATGTTGCCTGACTCCCTGGGAAGAAGGGGAAATCAGTGAGCACCAGCTGCTCCATAGGCAGGAGCATTGCAGGGATCAGCCCATGAACTAGCAGCAGCCAGGTGCCAAGGGAACCTGGCAAATCGTGCCCCCTTGGTCCTCCAGCTGAGGAGCTGTGGAACCCAGTTCTGATGCAGACCAATAGCCAGAGTGAGGGAAATCCTCAAGCAAGGTGTATAAACCCCCAGATGATTGGGAAACCTGGGGGTTTGCCTGTCAGACAGCAGAGAAGGTGGTGGGCTGGCAGAAGACCAGGATCATGGGGATGATAAAGTTCTGCAAGTTATGTTTAATTTTTTTTTTTTTTTCTTTTATAGGAGCCATGGAGAACACTGCAGCAGGAGTGGCAGAGAAACTCAAAGTGAGTAGGATGTTTGTTAACTTTTAATTGAACTCTGGGATGGAAGCCAGGGATCTGACAGAAACAATGATATGACTCATAAAAGAAAGGCCATAGGTACTGGGGGATAAATTTTGAGCTCCGAGATGGGTGATAAGCTCTTTAACAATGACAGAAATTGTAAGACAAATACACAAAAAAGTTATTGTCTGAAAGGAGACACTCATAATATATTTGAACAAAGGATAGGCGTCATCATGTTAAAGATGTGCTATGATGTCCTTGATGGCATCAGAAGAATGCACTTAATGGAGTGGTGGTGGTGGACAGAATATTTGAGGCAGAGGTGGCGCACCCTTTTTAATTGCAAACAAATGAAGCATATATTTTAAAGAGCCACTTGACCTCTTTTCCTATTAGGACAGTACCTCTCAACAAGGTAGAGTTGCAAAGAACAAAGTGGATACTCGTGTTTTCAAGTCAGACTGTGAATAGACAAATTAAGGGAGTGAATAGACTCATTTTGTGGGTACCAGCAGGCAGATAAAAGCAGACTCAAGTTATAAATAATCCCTGAGCAACTCAGCAGGTACGTAAATGAGGAACCATTGTGATGTCTCTAGCACTAGGGAAGATGCTGTGCTTGTGCTCATGCAATGATCTGCTTGGGAATGGTTGTTTTCATAGTTTGCTGCTGAAATTGTTTTGTATCCAAACTGTTCCAGCCATAAATATCACCCCCGGACAGTAGATAATGGAAGGGAATAACATAAGCAGCTCTAAGACATGTAATTTGTGGATTTTTGATCTGGAAGATAACGTAGAAGTGAAAGTACATCCATAGCTTCTTGTGGGATTTGGGAAGAATTAGAGCTAATGGACTGAAATAAGTCAACAATAACGCAGACTCCATGTAGCATAGGAGAAAAGCTAACAAAGCAAGCAAATCAGAGAATTATAGAATCACAGATTTGTTTAGCTTGGAAAAGACCTTTCAGATCATCAAGTTCAACCGTTAACCCAGCACTGCCAAGTCCACCACTAGACCATGTCCCTCAGCACCACATCTACACATCTTTTAAATACTTCGGGGATGGGGACTCCATCACTTCCCTGAGCAGCCTGTTCCAGTGTTTAATGACTCTTTCGGGGAAGAAATTCTTTCTTGTGTTCAGTCTAAACTTTCCCTGGCGCAACTTGAGGCCACTTTTTGTGTGTGTGTGTGTTTGTTTGGTGTTGGTTTAGACTGATTCCTCTCTGCTATATTGCATTTTCACCAGACATCTGGTAAGATGAACTCCCCCATGAGAATATGTAGTAGGGATTGTGAGACTTCTCCCAGCTGCTTATAGAATATTTTGTCTTTAAGGAGTCTACATAGGTAAAGCTAAGCTATATGGCATGAATTCTACTTGTCTCCAGTTAAGAGGATGCTTATGAGTAGTTGACATGCACTCACTTGTATCATAGTAATGGAGATATGGAAGACTTGAGTGTCTAGCTGAAGGTCTGAGAGGATTGCAGTATCAGATCCTAGCAGCAGAGGTTTGTTCTGAATCGTTTTCTGATGCATTAACTGCTGTGAATATCTCTCGTCTAAAGGAAATTATTTGATATACTTAACATTGCTACAGATGCACCAATTCATACTCCATTGCTGAGTCAGGTTCACTACCCTGTCTTAAAGTTTTAATAGTGTGGCTGTTAAACTATAGAGTACACACATTCTTAAAGAAAAAAAAAAGTACAAGTTTTCTAAGGGCACTCTGAAAATTAGCTGAGAACCAAGTTCATAGCTTAAGGTGATATTTCTCAGAACTATTCGTTTTGTAAAAAAGAGCATTCTGAGCTCTTATTCCAGGAACTGAGAACTGTTTGCCGCAGCCAGGTGAGAGCACCTGCTATTAACACACTTTTGATTTAGTCACTGTTTTAAAGAACTTACAAGTGCTGACCATTTATAGAATGAAGTGTGAGAAATTTTATGGTATTTCACTCCTTTTGGTTGTAAAGCTTAGCTGTTCTTGTCTCACCAGTCGTGTTTCTTTCTATAATTCCATTAATTAATGCTGAAACATTGCATTAATTAATAAAAAAGAGACATCTCTCTTCCTCTTGTCCTCTGATAACAGTCTTACCTATCTAAGGCATTTTATAGGTTACCAGCAGTAAACCATGGGTAACATTGCAGCTGGCTCTATTTTGTTATACTTCTTCCACTGTGACAAATGGTCACCATAAACTATCTCCAGTCTCTATGATGTTGAAGAGGAAGAAAAATTGTGAATGGGCACAAAGCAGACCAGAGGAAGAGATTTAACAGGTCAGGAATGAGGGTTGCCTTCTAAAAGTAGCTTTTAATCCAATCCACATTAGCAAGATAAGGCAGACCTACTATTTGATACATGATATTGCACCAATTGCAATCATCCACTCTTAGACTCTAAGGCAGGAAAAATGATCTCATCTGTCTTTACCCATTGTTTGTATCATGTCATTAGAAATCTTGAGTAATCCATGCTTCATGTTCCTGAGCTTAGACTAATTACACTCACTTAGAGGAAGGTGATTAAGGCAGAGTGCTCCAATTTCCAAAGCTCAAGTTAACATCTCCACATTGCGTTTGAAATGTGTCACATAGCTAATTTGGTGATAGTGTGGGTATCTCCAAACTATCCTGCATTTCTGATGATCAGGATTAAGCCTACACCTCTGGAGACCAGTGGTGGCCAGAGTGCCACATCCATGCAGAAGCAGCTGTGTGTGAAGGATGGTTTTCTCAGAGCACTCATATATGCTTATGCATGACACCTCTTCGGCCTTTGCTTTGCTCCCTCCTAGGTTATGTCTTTCAAGGAGTGAAGTTATGCTTCTGTTTAGCAATGGGCTCACTGTAAGTAGAATACGTCTCATTTATCTTCATCTATTGAAAAATGGATGGATCTGTGATGAAGCAATCTCTCCTAGTGTTTCTGTCTCTTCAGTCGTTGTTGACCCTCTTACCTTCATTAGCCCTTTTTCCTTTGGTAGCAAACAGTATTTAACTCACTTTTTCTGTCTCCCCAAATAGATATGCGTTCACTTTAAAAAACCACCTGTGGTACTCTGAGTGTGAGGTTCAGACTGTTGTGGAGGGAAGCCAAATATGCAGCAAAACTCTTCACAGAAAGGATAAAATACATTTGTTCCCCCTTGAGGAGATTTTTTTTCTCTCATTATGTAAAACCAAACATGGCTGCAACAATATAAGCCGCGGTTTCCATGGTGCTATATTTAGTGATATAATAAAGTTTTATTTGTATATTGTTTGGGAAGCCTTTATAAAGAAATTATTGCAATGTGAGCTTTTAAATACACTATATGCAGAATTATGTTTTATTAAGCTTCTTTTTCACTCTAAACAAGCTCCAGATGGAGACATTTATCCATAAAATTATTTTCTTTAACAAAGATTGTGAGATGAACAAACTGCTACAGTTTTTAAAAGAACCCAACAAATTGCTTTGAGAATTCATTTTCAGACTGAAATTTACAACAAAAAATTATAGGATAATATTTAACACAAATGCCATTGATAAAATACTTTGTAAATGCTAAACTAAGGCTGTAAATAAATGATGTGGTATTTACCCATACATCTTTGAAATACGTTTACATGCAGATAAAAAAACCCCAACTTTCTTTATATATTCCCTTTTGATTTAAAATGTAACTACCAGTATGAGCACTTAAATTTCTTTCTTAGAACCAAAAAATGTCAAGTGATTATCCTTAAAACATTGGGAAGGAATATTACTTCTCAGTTCTGGGGAAGATTCTCAGTTATTTAATGACTGTGATCATTCTATTTAGTATATCATATGTGCATCATATTCATATATAAATATATATATTACAGTGCTGGGTATAAACAACTGGATATTAATAATATTCCATAATTTTGCTAATGACATAGGTAGTTATTAATACAGTGAAGCTCATTGATAAATAGAGAGAGATAGACAGACAAACAGACGTGTTTATTAGTTTGCTGTTTATAACAATCATGATTCTTTTCATTAAGCGCAATAGTAAATGTGCTGGATTCAGTGTAGCCAGAAAACAGAATCAATTCCTCTATAATTTCATGCATGGCAGAATCGCTTTCATTTTGTTGAGCACCATTTTAAACTCTATTCTCACAACATTTAGACCTCTGTGTATTTCCAACAGCTTGGTCAGTCCTTGGTGTAAGACACATAGCCTTGCACTTAAGTATGCACCTAATTACTTGCAGACTTAGCTTTTTCCTAAATCAGAAGATAACAAGGGAATGAAAACTGAAATGTGAAACATTCTGTATTTACACATTTAAGTTGTTAGACCAATTCAGGGCAACAGCCCAGCTCCTTCAGCATGTTATCTCCACCATGGCCAGAACCAGCTGCCTCAAGGGAGACTGGTAGAAACTCTCAGACATGTTGACATTCAATAACCTGTGCTAAGCGTTACATTTGCACACTTCCTCTAAAGAGTTGTGATCTGTGAAGCACTACATTTAATTTATCTTCCAGCACTTGTG
>WEIS01050515.1:0-26625 GCA_013389965.1 Todus mexicanus | reverse complement strand
TTATTCTGTGGGGTGCAACCTAAATTTTACCAGCTCCCAGGCCTTCCATTTAATGTTGGGATGTTTCCTTTCTCTGTAGACTGCACTCCGTCATAATTCATAAAATAAGACCTTCTCCTGCAGGCTACTGAGCATGTTCTGTGAGAAGAACCTCAACACGTGTTTATTGTGGTTATTGACTCAAAATTTGGTGCATCAGCCTGAAGACATATCTTGATAACAGAAAGTGTCCATGATAACTTTAACATCTCTCTCATATTCTTTCATTTCACAGGTAGATTAGATTTTTTATTCTTCCATCTGTCGCTTCCCAGCTCTTTTCTGCCTTTTTATTCCAACAAAATTGGCTTTAGCATGATTGCATAGACTCTGTCAGGCACTATACATTGCTGTAACAGTGTCAAAACCATGTAGACACCTTGAGAGCCAAATTATCCTACTTCTGCTACAGTTCTACTTAGAAGATAGAGAGCTATGCCAATCCTGAGCCCTTCAGAAGGCCTTGGGCAGTCTGTCACAGTATTTCCCTATGTTGCTTCTTGCACACAGGTATATAAAAATCTCCAAGAGCCCACTCTCAGGAAATGTCCCTATTTCATGTGGTTCTCTAGGGGCCTGTGGATCAGGGTCTCTGTAGACCTGCTAAGAAGATGTGTCTCTTTGACCTTTCATACTGACTAACACAGTTTTACGTTTTTAAAATTTAAACCTGTACACCTTTCCCACCAGAAGTACATGCCCTGTTGCAGTGAAGCTAGAATCTCCCCAGCTTGCTCTTGCTCACTTCAGTTACCTTTCACATATCTCTTAGAAATAGTCTTTAATAACCATAAAAATCATTAATCCTAAATATATGGATAACATCTGCACTGTGCACTCTACAATGACAGTTATTTTAGGAAAAACTTGGCAGAACTTCTAATTGGATCCTAATTATATGGTTGTCCTTTTGCTTTTAGCCAATACTTTAGGCTTTCCTCCTGCTTAGGACTGTGGAAAGGTTTGTGCGAACATATAAAGAAATAAATGACTATTATTAAGACTCTGTCTTCTCTCTGGCACTAACTTAGTCATGGGGAATAATAAAGGAAAAATATCCCCTCAGGTATGCTTTCCTTGATGCATATAAATTCAGATCCCATGAAAATATTTGTCAGTAAATATTGGTTTAGTCTTGTTTCTCAAGGTTATCTGGTTGAAGGGTATAGCTTGCACTTGGTAATAAGTGAAAAACAGACTTGATCACTAGAATTCTGTTATTTTCATCCACAATATTATGCAAGATCAAGGTAACAAATTTTGGTGCCAGCTGGAGCTGCAGGGTAACAGGCTGCTGCTGGTTTTCCCTGTAGACAACAGTAAAGAACACATTTTATGTCAAAGTAATTGCACTAACAGGTGCCATTGAGCAACTGTGTTTTGGTTGCGACACTGCTGCGGCTCAGTGCTTACCACAAATGTTTATATATTAAAAAGAAATTCGGTTCTGCTTTTAAATTTCTATTCAACTGACAAAAAAGAATAGAGTAAACAAGGGTGAAGCAATAACTGTAGTTTGAAAGCTAAAAAGCCTCTTTCCCACTTCTGGTGGGTGAATACCACTGTCTTATCACAAGTCTTTCCTTGGGCGTTTATCACAGTAACGGTAAGCCGGCATCCAGTGCTGACAACATTAAGACCTGAAAGAACTGGATGACATTCTTCCAGTGGGATACATGCTGATATGATCATGTCACATATTTAGGGAATAATGTAATTTTGTGCACTGAGCACTGGGCACTAACTGCTGCACGTGCCATAGGTGCTCTTCCTATCTTCCTTGTGCACTTATCCACAGGGCTTGGCTGTTCCTGCTGCAGGAACAGCGGGCAGTGAATGATGCAGCAAAGGCTGTGCTGACAGCACAGCACTTGGGAGCATGTAGCATTTAAGGAGTACAGAAACAGTGGTAAGCTTGCAGAAGGTTGTTCCTGGTCTTGTGAGCCAGGTAAGCCAACCTGCTAAAACCGTCACCTGATTTTTTGTACCTGGTTTACGACAATGTTTAATTTGAGCTTTTCAAAACTGTGGAGAGCTGGGGAGAAAGGCACTCCAAATAAGTGTATGAGCTGAAATACTCCTTGCCTGTGAGCTGCCCCAAGGGTGTATTTACAGAGTTGTTAAGTATGTACAGTGATGTAATGGGACTGAGATATGATCTTCCAAAGATGGATTCTCCAAAACAAAATTTAGCCATCTAAAAATGGCACCAGTGACTTTAACTATCTCCTTAGTATCCTCATAAAGCCAATGCACACCTTATACTGTTTAAACTAGATGTCTGTTTCAAAATTTAGTGTATCTGTTTTTGGAAGCCAAATGCCTGCGTCTTGCCAAATCCATCCAATCTAAAAGATATTGGCTCCTCCTAACAAGCATAGTGAGAACAGTCTGGAGACAATGCAAGGATCCTACAGTGTCTTACTTTCCTTGTCTGGCACCATCACCTCTATGTGATTTGGTGATCTCATGCCTACAGCCTCCATGCCTTGTTGATCTGCCTTAGCTTCTTTGTCAAAGTTTCTTTCTTGCTTTTATAAGAGGTAGATAACTTCTGCAAGAACTGCACTATTTGACAAGACGTCCTTCCCAAGTTTTCCTCAGCATCCGTCTTCTCTGTTTTTGCCTTCTTTAAGGACACTGTGTTTGCTCGCTTGTGGGGGTTCCTCCCAATCCTGCAGCTTCTCCCTTACCTCCATGCAGACAGACCAGTCTTATTTTGCTGAGCTTTTCAATCTTACTGATTTCTTTTCACTCTAAAGCCAATGACTCTCAATCTACTTATTGTGTCTTAATTTACTGTTCATCATTGCTCACTAAATGTACACAAGTATGTTCTAAGCCACAGCCAAGGCAAGAGTACGTATTGTTCCTAAACATCAGTGAATGTGAGTTAAGACAATTCATGTTCCTTCACATTTTCTAGGATTAAAGAGCATTCACGATAATGAAGGGAGTCTGAACCCTAAATTCATCTTACTCTACATTTTGTCATTCTAAGACTTCCCTGTTATCATTCCCTTCATGTTTAATTCCTTCTCTCTGTGACTAGTAGATTTCTTTGATTTTGGACTGGTGTAATACCCACAGTGCTAAGCAGTAATCTTTCTGATTGGTTTATTTTAGCTCAGTTTTGAAGACAGGACTAAATTAATCCATGATTTTTCCATGTTATGCTGTTACACTTTGTATCACCAGAAGAGCAAATGACTATTCTGTCTGAACCAAACATTACAGTAATCTTGCAAAGGCTTCCAGAGGGATTCATCCTGTCTCTTGCTGTAAACTCTCAGGCCCACGCCCTTCACTTCCACACTTGTGGGAATAAAAAACGCTTTCATGATATGGCATGATGCTTTCAGTTTGGGTGCTCTTTTTAAACTTATTTTCCCCAGAAAGTGTCCCTGCACTTTTGTAAACACCTGTTTATATTCATGAATACAGAGGGGTTCTCTTGCTCTTGTCTGCTCAGTGTCTTTACTGCCCTTAGAGCACTCTTGTTTGTTGTTACAGACAAATTACTATTGCTTGGTAGTCTTCAAAACATATTGTATTACAATGTCTTCATAAAATCCCTTTCTTACACAATACCCATGCTGCAGGCATCAATAGCATTCACATTTTTATCTCTTCATCTTCCTTTTTTTTTTTTTTGTAAACAGCTCAATGAAACCATCAAAGTTGGCACGTGTTTCAACTGAATAGCCACAGTATTGCACGCTGTGCAATACTTTCCTCATACTCTCTCCCTACCCCAGATGTCACGTTTGCTTACACTGAGAAGTTCAAAATATGGTTGGATACTCGTGACAGAGACTGAGTTGGGCTACAGGTGGGAAACAGTTGAGAACAACTTTTTACCAGGACAAAACTGCTGTATCCAAAGGGGTACTCAGGGCATTATTTACCTTCTCATGTCAATGGCAGCGAAAGTCATGATTAAGCAGTAAACTATAGTGCCCTTCAAATGGCTTTCTTTATCTGGGGCTCTCTAAAAGATTTTAGGGCAACTTTAGGCTAAGAAGACCTCTGCTGTATGATATAGATTGTCTTGGTGATTTTTGGGCACATGATTGGTTTTAATAAGATTTTTATTTTCATAGAATCTTTGAGGTTGGAAAAGACCCTTGGGATCATCGAGTCCAACCATCAACCCTACTCTGCAAAGTTCACCTCTAAGCCATATCCCCTAACACCATATCCAAACGCGCTATAAACACATCCAGTGATGGTGATTCAACCACCTCCCTGGGCAGCCTATTCAAGTAGCTGACTACTCTTGCTGTGAAAATTTCTTTCCTAATACCCAGTCTAAACCTAGCCTGTTGTAGTTCGGAACCATTCCCTCTTGTTCTATTGCTAATTATCTGTGAGAAGAGACCAGCACCAACCTCTCTACAGTGTCCCTTCAGGTATCTGCAGAGAGCCTTCTCTTCCCCATACTATACAGTCCCAGCTCTTTCAGTCATTCCTCATAAGATTTATTCTCCAGGCCCTTCACCAGCTTTGTTGCCCACCTCTGCATCTGCTCCAGCACCTTGATATCTGTCTTGTATTGAGGTGCCCAAAGCTGAACACAACACTGAAGATGTGACCTCATCAGTGATGAGTACAGGGGGATAATCACTTCCCTACTCCTGCTGGTCACACCATATCTAATACAGGCCAGGATGCCATTCTGCAGGAGTGTTGATCTGCATGAGGAAAGGGAGACTCTGCAGAGAGATCTGGATAGATTGGATTGATGGGCAAATGTTAATGGTGTGAGCTTCAAAAAGGCCAAGTGCCACGTCCTGCGCTTGAGCCACAACAGGCACATGCAGTGCTACAGGCTTGGGGAAGTGTGGCTGGAAAGCTGTGTGGCTGGAAAGCTGTGTGGCAGAAAAGGACCTAGGGGTTCTAAATTACAAGTGCGTGAATATGAGGCAGCTGTGCCCAGGTGGCCAAGAAGGCCAATGTAATAAATCTAATCCGGACACAACATGGTAGTGCATAATTTGTGGTTCTTGCAACTGCTACTTGCTTTCAGTTTTGAAGGGGAAATTGAATGCTTCAGCCTGGACTATTCTGTTGAACTTCTAAAAATTACTCTCTCCTGTCATTAGGCAGTGGGCTTTTGAGACCTGCCTTTGGGTACCATTCCCAGGGCTGCAAAGTTGCCCTGGCCACAGCAGTGAGGACATCTTAGCTTGCAACATGCGCAGCACCCCTCTTAAAACTGAAAACCAATCAAGCCCACTAGAAATAAAAAAAAATATTTCTAGATTTACTGAAAAGCTTGCAAGACATTTGGATTAAACTGGGGCCATGGAGTGGTTAATAGAACCAGATAAGGAGAAATAGTATAAATTTGATCATTTAATGCCAAATTTCATGTAAAAGCTCTGAGAGATTTTCTGAATATGAAGCTCAAGCTTAAACCTGTGACATGTGGGACTATATGAAATTAAAAAAAAAAAACAGAAAAGAAACGATGGGATAGAATAAGTTGGTTCAGTCCCTTATTGCATTTCCCCATACAGAGAGCAGTGGTACGGCAGCTGCCATCTCACTGCAGAGCACCAGACGGTGAAGAGAAGAGACAAACTTTGTATTTCTTTTTATGAGTTTCTGGGCTTTCTTCTTTCTGCCATTCACATGGCATGGGAGATAGAGCAGTCTGACTAAAAGGGAGCATTTTTATCTACCTTTTCTTTTTTAGCAAAATATTCACATATTGTGTCTCATCTGTTTTGTTGAAATTGTAGGTGAAAGACAAGAGGTGGTTTACTTTGGTGAAGTTGGAGGGGAACTGTGACTTCCTGCAGCAGGAAACCACCTTCTGCTGAAAGAAGGTTGCAGAGCAACATTTAAGCTGGAGCTGGGACTACTGAGGGTCAGAAGGGGAGAGGAAAAATGCACTTTTTGGTAAAAAAAGAACTAGGCAAGCAATATCACATTTATTCCCCCAAATACTAATAAAAAATAATAATTCTAGTGGAAAACCGCTGCCATTACCAGGATTTTGTCACCAGAGTTGAAATCCATCTGAAGACTATTTTTTTTTGAGAGGAGAAATCATCTCATGTGTTCTTGATTATTGATCATAATTGAGATCAGACAGCTTAGAAAAAATGAGGTGTCTTCACTGCCTAAAAGAAGGCTCTGCTGCACCCAGGGCATAGCCTGTGTGCTGTGTATATCCCCATCTGTAGGGACTTGCAGCCTGGCTGGTAGGGGGGCAGTTGTGTTCTTTGAGGATGAATTCTTTTTCTCTCCTCGCTGACAGCTATGGCTGCTGAGGGGCCATTGTTCGATTTAAAATCATATGACATGGTTGGTGGTGGTGGTAGAAGTGAAGAGAAAGAGGGGAGGATGGTTTGTCCAAAAGAAGGTAGTTACACTTTAACTACACAGATTCATCTGCCACACACCTTCATATAAGAAGTCCGCAATCGTCCCGCAAATGGCATTACTGGGAGGGGAGTGTCTGCCTAAACCATCAGCCTGTTTCTCCCTTTATGGCTGCAGAATGAGCCCTCTCTGGAAGTGCTTCTTACGTAACCCCTGAGGAGGAAAGCTTGCCCCTGACCTGCATCAGCACATATGGCAGTACTTTTGCAGCCCCTTCCAAAATTTGTGTGGATGGAGCAGGATTTGACCCTTACTCAGAAGGAGTGGCTCAACACTCTTTAAACCTGTTGCTCTTTAATTCAAAGGCTTTTTTCTATCAGAAGATAAAGATGTTACATGGCCAACCTACCTTCCTGCAGATTGGAATTATAAATGGATGACTCCACTGTTTTTCTTGTCTCTGTTCACATCCACAAAGATTGTTAAAATTTAGGTCGAGCCAGGAATTATTCAGATACTTATCTTAATGTTTAAACAACTGTTTTCCTGTCTACGTCCTTCCCTGTGGTTTATTCCCACAAACTGTGTGTTCATTGTCATGCAGGGTAGAAACACAAGCAGCCTACTGGTAAAACATCAGCTGGAGCAGTAGCAATCAGGTATCCTGACATGATGCAATCCATGGAAATTACTCAGATCTTAACTTGGTACTGGTCAGGGAGGGGAACTGCAGATGCATCTTCATGATGTTTACAACATAGATGACATGTAAGACTTTTAAATGCTTTCTTAAAACCTGGTCTGATTTTATGTTTTCTAAATCTTAAATTCCAGACAAAGACATCTCTGAGCTAAGAAGAAGCAAATAATTTTTCCATCAAAGTCTAGAAGAGATAAAAAATTCAGGGTTTTTTATTCATACAGCTGCAGCCTCAGCAGACCTCCCTGGCCGCCCCTTCTTCCTCCTCCCCTCCTGCCAAGTGTGCAGTTACAGTGAGCGATGCCAGGCTGATACAATAGGTTTGATTCTGCTCTCATGGGCAGTGAATATGTGTTTTAGGAGGGATTCTGCGAGGGCCTGAAAGTCTGCACTGCGCTGGAAATTAAAAATTGAGGGCTATAACTGTAGGTGGATTGCAGCTCTTCCTGAAAACTGAGAATGTGGAAAACAATGAACACACATGCTAATTTCCTGGGGAAAAGGGAGGAGGAGGTTTACCCTTCTATACCTATATATGTGGGAAGAAAGTTCATTTGAACTATATGAACATTTAATCTTTTCTCTTTCACTCAAAAAATTCTCTTACTAAGACTGGCAGAACTTTTTGTCCCAGGTACCAAGTGGGAAGGAATTGCATCTAGTATCATATCAGAGCACTCATGTGCTCAGATTTGCTCACAGCAGGATCTATGCGGGCGGTACTGTTATGAAAGCAGCAGCAAGGAGTGCTGCAGCTCAGCACAGCTTTGAGGCTGGCTGCCCCTTATCAAGTTATGATACAGAATTTAGTAAGGATTCATATTTTCTCCTCTACCTGCATGAGAGAGAACAGCAAATGCTTTTTATTCTTTGCCCTTCTTTTAGCACTAATTTGTTTTAATTCTTCAACTTTACTCAGCTTTTTGATGTCTAGTTCATTTTTTTTTACAAATAAAACATAATTTTTGTCTCGATCAAGTCAATTTTCTAAACCAGTTGCTGGGCTTAAAATGTTACAGGACTCTATATGACTCACAAGGAGACAAAAGACATCTCCGATTTCATGGCTATTTACGGTAGGGCTAATATCAAGTCCTTTAGCCAGCAAAACACATTAGCTCAAAACTCAGAGGACTAAAAAAAATTACTTTGCCTGATTAGCTTTAAGCTGGCATGTCTGAAAACATCAAACAAGAATCAGTCTGCTTTTGAAATTTGTTTCCAGTTATAGAAAATGACCTTTTGATTCCCAGCAGCATCACATCCTAACTTAAAAGAGCTGCACTTTCCTCTCACATCCACAAAGGTTCCCTCACAGACTCTGATATGTTGGATAGCATTGCTGGAGACTCCTGCTGAAATCCTCCCATCCATATTAAGAGGGATGGAGAATCAGAATTGTCTCCAGGTCCAACGCCTTCTGCAGTAGATTCTCCCAATAGAGATGAATTGTCTTTGAAGTGAAGAATATTCCTTCAGCAGGCAATATTCTGGTATTGGAATAGTCTGTGTTGTCCCAAAATACAGGATTTATCAAATGGATTTGCAGATAAGGACATCCTGGGATATTCTGACAGAATGTCTCTTTATCTTTACATGGCACAAACCAAAACATGCACTGCTAGCACAGCAGAGAGATAATGAGTGGCCTTGTCTGAGAACCAAACTGAGGCACAGCACAGATCTGCTGGCCCAGGCAGATTTACCAACCAAGCTGGGAGACACCTTCTCCCAATGTATTTATTTTCTCCCTGCTGTCCCCCTGTGAGAAGACACAGTTCTCTAGGCTGAGAGATAGCAAGCCATCTCTGCCAGACATAGAATATTGAGTATTGAAATAAGAGAGCAGAAGATAGAGAAGCAGGAGGATTTCCCTACAAGCCTTCACTTACGTGTCTTGAGTTTGCTTGGGCTCTCGGCAGAGGAGCTAGGAGGCAAGTTGTTACCTTCAGAGGGAACTAGGAAATTAATCAAGACTAAAGAAATATGAAATTAAAATTATTAGGTGTTTCCGTTTGGAGCTATCAAACCCAAGACTGTTGGTTTAAACTGAGTAATGCTCTTTCCAGTCTGTTCAGAAATTTCAAACAGGTGACTAGTTCATACACATTTCAGAAGACTGAATTCATACAAAGATGTAAGGGCCAAAAATAATCCAGCAGTTTACACAGTACAGAACAAAACTCCAGTGATTTTTTACCATCACTGTTGTGTGTATTTAGTTTTCATTCTCTTTGGCAAACGTATCAATGAAAAGGATTTTAGACCCAAGGCATGAATACACTTCTCTCAGACTCTCTACAACTGATATTCTGATATTTACCCAGTGAGGATAACCAGGTCAATTGTTTTTGGCACATATCCATAAGCATCAATTCCTCTGTCTGGTAAATGTTGCTTTTACAGCAATCTGCAGGGCTGCTGTCCAGTCCACTTCCAAAACATCCTGGTAGAAAATAAGGAGCAGATTTAGAAAAACAGCCAAGATGGAGCAAAAGCAGACATCTGAGGCAGGTGATTTCTATACACACAGAGAAGAGTCCAGTGAACTGGTAAAAATATCTGCAAAAGCAATAAGTAACTCAAGTTTACAATAGGTGGAATTTCCTCCAATGCCATAGTTTGAAAGTGGGATCCATAGCATGTATTTTGACAGCAACCTTCATATAGGTAAATTTCACCTTATGATCTGCTTTGGTTTTTGCCTTATCCTTAAAATATATCTGTCAAACTTAGCTTTAACATCTATGATTTAATTCAGTTTGATATAACTGCTTTGTATGTTGTTTGTGGTGACATTTCTGTTGAGTTATCAGAAGTGCAATGCCTAATGCAGTCAGTTCTCAATTAATTAAAAATGTTAAATTTATAAGGGATTTATAATAATTATATAGATATCAATACAAACGTAAGACTAAGAACTTGCCAAGCTTAGAAGGATGTCTGCTTTAAATTTTTGTCCTGAAAAGTAAGCAAACCTCTTTTGATAGTAACCTGCTGTACATCAGATGTCAAAGCAAATGCTTACAAAACCAGTTTTCTAAGACACTTTGTAAATTCTTTTCCTTGAAAAGAGTTATCAGATTTTAGGCTATAAAAGTTGATAAAGGATGAAACAAGTTCATGTTCCATGGACAGTAAAAAGAACTGGTTTGCCATCTTGAATACCATGTGCAATCCTGGTCTTTGCATCTTCAGAAGGATTTAGAAAAGGCAGAAAAGGTACAGAAAGGGCAGCTACAATGATCAAGGGGATGGAGCAGCTGCCTTAAGAGAATAGGCTTAAAAATTTGGGACTGTTTAGCCTGGAAAACAGAAGATTGAGGTTTGTGATAAAATGAAGGTGGTGGATACACTGAATGTAGAACTGTAGGCTTGGGCCACTAAATTTAGTTAATAGAGAATCATCTCAAAGTTAGTAAAATGAAAGATTTCTTTTTTTAATTGGGGGGCAAACTTCTGGAACTTGCTGCAGATGTTATCAGCAGATTCAGAAAGGTATAAAACACATTTGTGAATACAAGAGGCAATAGGCCTTGTTGTTTCCCCCAATAAGGTGAGAGAAAAACGTGTCCTCAGTCACATCCGCTTCCTGGAGAGCATCTGTTTTTTCAGTATTGAAGAAGAATACATTACAATGTGGACCAGGAGTCTTACTCAGTAGGCACTCACCAGCATTTTATGCTATATGGCTGTTCTCTGTGCTGAAGAGAATTTTAGTTCTGGTTGTACAATTATTTTATTTTATTTTTTTTTTTTTTTAAATGAGAGATCAACCAAGCTGACAGTGCGACAGGATGGTTTACTGAAATAGTAGCTCTAGGAAAGGCAAATAACCCTGGAAAGGCAGAGATTTCTACTAACAACAGATTTTCCCCCATTTTCTCACCATTGTTTTGAAACAATAAGGGGTGACAGATAAACCATCCAAATGTAAGGAGAGAGATGTCACAGTACCATATGTCTCCATAAAATCCAGATAAAAGCATAACCTGTGTGAATAGACAAACCTTTACGGAGTATTTTCCTTCCTGTTCTCTTTTCACATTTCATGTGACTGTCCCAGTTTTGGTAGATTATTAATACTTTGACTGCAAATGGTTAACTTCCATTTGCTGTCTCTTGCAAAAGCTATCTAGCCTCATCTCCCTGAATCTCAAAGCAGCTTGGTGAGATGTTGTTGCCTGTCCTTGGTATGAGACAAAGACTGCAACCTGGAGAGTGAAGTAGCCCAGCACACAGGTACCTGTTAAAATCTTCATTGCTCAATTATATCGTGTGATAGCATTTCCAGACCTTTATGCTTGACCTTCACACTTACCAGAACTGAAGAGACAATAACTCATTGTTTCTGGACAAATAAATTCACACTACGATGTGGTGTGAATCCTATAGGCAGCATGAATGCTACTAGAGTGTGAATTGTTTGCCTGTGTTCTGTTTTCATACAGGAGATGGACATGGCCTTTCCCATTTTTTCCCCTCATGCACACTGTTCCACTTACTAAACAGAGGTCAATTGTCCTAGAATTTTCTCTCAGCTGCCCCATAAATAATAAATAATAAACAAAGCTGTGTGAAGCTAGGCATGAAGGATATTGGTGGTTTGCCATTAATCTTTCAAGCACCAGCCAGACATCTCCTGCCAGTTGTGCAATTTGCTAGGTGAATTTTATGGTTGTCTCACGGGATGCTGTGTGTGTTCTCTGTGTGTCTGTAGGGGGACCACTAAAGCTCATTTCAGGTGATATACTTGTGGGTTTACTGACAGAGACCAGCTGAAGGCAACATAGTGAGCTACCAGTGCAGTTGACATGGACTCTTAATATTTGCTATGTTTTTTTAGACTGCCGCCAAAGACCCTAGATTTTGCAGCTTCCTATTTCCAACCTAGTGCCAAGTACTATTCAACCATCCCTCTCTCAGCAGAGATCCAGAACTATGAATCTGCATGCTATTACTCCCAGTTTCAAATATCCTTACATAGTCTATGGTTCACTGACACAGAAGTTACAGTGTATGGTCTACGTCTGTGTGGTAAAGAAATATTTGAGAAACTAAGTTCAAAACAGAACAGTTCACTGTCCTATGCCAAAGATGTCTCAAAAATAAAATCCATATTCATAAAGGTTAGGCCTTCAGATATCAATCTTCTCATTGTATTCACATCTCTAGTGGAAGATAGCATGTAATCTGCAAATTGAAGTTAAGTTGCAAACCATTACAGTTTTCTCCCTGTTTGGTTGGAGTTTTGGTTTGGGTTTTATTTTCTTTTTCAGTGTTTTGGTTGCTGCTAATCAAGCCAATAGATCATTCTACTTCTTGTGTAATATATTAGATATTGACAAATTAGTAGAAATAGTTACTCTATCAGCAACGTTGGAGGGGTGGAGCCCTACTGGAGGCCCTAGGCAGACTCAAGTGCCCACTAACAGTACTGATACTGTTCTTCAGGCTTCCTGAGGCAACTTTTGCAACAGCTGAGGAGAGTAATAACAGGACTCTGAGATATGTCTATGGCAGAGCAGCTGTCAAAGTGTCATACTATGTGTGGTGTATTTGCTAAGTAGGTCTGCCAAGAGCTGGTATGCTGAGGAAATAGATCTGCGATTCTTGGAGCAATGCAACAGAGTGGCCTCAAAGAAAAGATCTGTAGGTTGAAGTGGGCTAGCTGCCGCAGCTTTTTGCTTTCCAGGCACAGGATGCTCTTCACAGAGGAGTTCATGTCACCCAGAGGCAGTTTAGAATACAATACCATCTCTGCTGAATGAGTTCAGTTCATAACTGAACTCTTGTTCACTTTTTGGTCAACTTCTACCTTTGGACATGTCTTTGGACATGCTATCTTAAATTGCAGTAGATTGAATGAATGTAAAAAATGGTCACCTGGATGCTACAGGTGAAATTTATCCCTGAGCCAAAGCTAACATAAATCTCAGATTCATGCCTTTCTTTGGGATTTCAGTGTTTTTTTTCAGAGCTAGCTCCAAGCTTCTTGACAATGCTGACTAAAATTAATAATAATAATAAAAATTATTTCCTGCCAGAAAGCAAAGCTAGAGGCAGGATGGGCATGGGACAAAGACGTGTGGGGAATGCTGTGGAGAGCCAGCTTGTTGCTCTCACTGCTGCCAGGAGGGCAGGGAGCAGCTGTGCCTGCTTCTGACAGACATCATCCCTATCTTCCTCTCTTGCTTTGCAAAGGGCACAGGTGGCTCCAGCACAGCTAAAGCCACAAAGGATGTTTTGTTACTGCCCACAGTTATGGCAGGACTTTATTCACATTGAGAGCTCGCTGGCGTGCTCCAGCTTGGAGAAGGCCGTTCTCACAAAAGTGAATTTCATCCCGGCTGTGCACAGGTGCTCATTCCGCATCATCTGTGGAAAGATTTTACAGCACTGAGATTTTGTCTGCCTTTTTGAGCTTGGATTTTGCCATTTCTGAGAAGCGCCTTTTCGTCTCTAGTGTTGACATTCAGCAGAATGACCCATGACCACCATTTGTGTGGGTGCAGGCACTGGACCATGACTTGCAAGATCTGATCTAATTTCCTGCATCAAGCTACAGATTTTATGCATAACCTTAGGAAGTTACTCTAGGTTATCCAGGCATCACTACCCCACTTGCGTGTAGCGTTCCACTTCAGTAGAGATTGCTACAGTAGCTCAACTTAGATGTGAATGTCTAACAGTGGAAGTCATCATGAAGGCACTATGGTTACTCAAATTATTATTTGAATAGTTGAATTATTTTATATTTTACACAGTCTCAATAATGACCGTGTAACATTTCAAGCAGTCAAATAGCAAAAGTCAAAGTGCAGCCTGGGGCAGCCAGTGCAGGCTTTGTGCAAGCACTGCTTGTTTCACTGGAAACTGGTGCAACTGCAGAAGGTTTTTCCTCCAGCTTCTTTTCCAGTTAAACCCTAAAAGTTTGAACCAGTCACCAAAATGTGAGCTGCTGACAGTTTGGCAGTAGTGTGGCTGTCTCTCCTTGCCAAGACCAATTAGATTCAAATGTTACAAACTTTTCCTAGAGAATTAAAGTATCAGCACTAAGCAGGGGTTCACAAGAACTTCACAAAGGCAGTTTGGGATGTATTAATTGCAATGGAAAATTAGGCAAGTAGCAGTGCAGCAGACGGCAGGCATTCGGGGCCATACGACACCGGCAGTGACTGGAAGAAATGTCTGGGGCAATGGGCCAAACTGGTAGTGTTATGACCCTGGGAGCCTGTTAGATAAGATGTTTACGGTTTCCCAAGATACCCTGTCTCCCTCTTGCTTTGTTTGTCTTACTTTCCTCTCTGCTGGCTGGATCTGACCCTCCCTGCTGCTTCCTTTCCCTAGAAGCAAAGTCCATATTCTTTGCACACACTGCCCATGAATCAGAGATGGCCTGTCCCTGGTGCAGCTGGCGAAAGGGAGATTTCAAGCCCTCAGCAATGCCATCCCAAGTGCACCCTCCTGTTAGCATCTGCAGCAAAGTTCATGCTGAATGAGTGGAATAACCAAGTGTACGTGGCAAGGGAAGATATGAGGAACTGTATGGGCATGGGCTTCAAGTGGAAGCCATCTTCCTGCCTCAGAAAGCCATGCTTGTTGCTCCGCCTTTTGCTCCTGGTGCAGTTTATGTGGATACAGGCCAAAATCCTGCTCAACGACACTACTGGGAAGTCAATCTCTGACCTTGCTGGAAAGAAGATGGGGCCCATCTTACTCAAGTCATTGAGTTTATATATAAAATTTAAAAAGTGTTTGAATTATGGTGATTTTTCTGAGCTGCATCTATGGAAAGGGCCAGAGGAGGCTTGTCTGGAGGCAAATATACACTCGTTCAGATATAAAGCAACACCTTGCCTGCTGAAATAAATATTTTTGTGGAGGAAAGAAATAAGGATTCATAGCTAACAAACTATTTCTAATAAGATCTCACTTTTGAGCAACACTTTTCTTTAACGTATTTCAAATCACTTTACAGATGACTCTGTGAGAGTCTATGTTTTGGAGATTTGCCTGAGCTCTATGAACAAAGAGAGACAAGGACAGAGCTCTTCTGAAACATGTTGCATGTGCCATCCCACTGGCCCTCTGGTGAAAAAAACTCACTATTTAAGCATTCAGCATTGAAAAGCCTCTCTAGAAAGAGCACAAATTTCCTCATATTTTTAAAACTGCCTAATTAGTTGGGATATCACAGATCTGGCTAAAACCAATGTGAGCAATTCTTAAGAGGCCTGACATTCTGAAAGTCCTTACATTCATTTTCTTTAAAAAACTACTTTGTTGTCAGATATGCAAAGGGGAGGCACTCAGATTAAGCAGTTGTATGTGAAAAGTTGGGCCAAGTCAGACATTTAGAAAATTAACATGAAAAGAGTTTAACTTTAGAAAAATACAGAAAACAGTCCTTTTTCACTAGTGTGTTTTGAAAGTGTCCTCAGACTGGATAAGGCATTGCTAGCAAAATACGATCTGCAAACCAGCAAGAGCAAGTCAGATATTATTCTATTATTCTTTTTAGGAGAGGTATGCTGAGTAACTAGAAGCAAAATAAACCACAGAATTATGCCTTTATGGCGAGAGAAAGGTTGCCCCAAGAAAATTAAACACTGCACACAATTGCAAGTGCTAATCCTCACCTTAGATATTGTGAAAAGACCCCTGAGATCCCCTTTGGCAAAATTTCAGTTTCTAGAGGAGTTTTTGTGCCCTGGTAGGCACATTTCGGTTTGCTCCCTGCCTGTACCTGCTCAGCAGGAATGTAAACAAGGCATAGACACTGTTGCTTTTAGCCACTTGATCTCTTGGAACCAGCCAAGGAGAAATGATAACAGTGTTTCTTCTGTCTCTCTGCTGTGTCTGCATATTTTGTGACAGAGAAGGGAAATTGTGCTTTTTGCAGGTGAGCTCAAGAATGGAGAATAAACTCGTTGTGACTCAGAGAAGTAAGAAGTAATATAAAGCAAAGGTTAAATCTGCAGAAGTGCCATTCATTCACTATTCAGCAAACGAAGCCAGGGCAATCCTTGAGCAAAGCATCCAAGACAGATAACGTGACTGCAATCATGTTGGCTTTTATTTGTCTTGCCTAGTTAAGCTCTCATGATATTCACATTACACAAGAAATGATAAGGAAAGGTCAGATACATTGCTTAGGTGAGAAGAGCAACACTGGGGCATTTCAGCATGCTGCAGATGCCTAGCAGCCCAAAACCTGCAGAGAATTCATGTAAAGCCCATCTGCTCAAGCCCGTTAATGCTTGCTCAAAGCTGCTACACTTGCTGTTGTTTCCTGTTTAACTGTGTCCTAACATTCAAAGGAAGGCTGTGAATGAGGATATGTATGGACCGTTTCTAGTTTTGGTTACTGCCTGATTTTGAAAAACTTCATTTTTTCTTGTGTCAGAGCCTTGGTTTCTCAGAAATTACAGAGATGCCACTGTATATGTGCATATTTGTATGTGTGTGGCCATAACAAGGCTCTTGTTATGCTTTGCAGAGCACCTTTATATTTCTGAAGAGCTAGAGAAGTATCAGGTGTTTTACCTTCCTAACCTTAGTGGTAATGCGATTTCGAGGTTGAGGTCCAGTGGGGCTTGGGTGACCTGGATGAAAAAGGCATGGAGGGAGCAATGCCTTTTGGAGCCCCAGTGTCCCTGGAGCTGCAGACTTTGAGGTTCTTCTGAATCCTAATCCTAGCCCTAATGGTATCGTGATTTTGAGGTTGCTAGCCTCCCCCACTGCCCAAGATGGGAGTAGTGGAGGAAATGTAGCTGCCAGCTGCTGTTTCACAGCTGTGTATTTCTCCATCATGCTAGTACTATAGCAGTAATTAAAATTATATATAAACAGCTTCCATATTTGCTTTCCAAGCCCAGCAATGATTAAACTCTGCGATGATCGTGTTAGAAGTGCATGAACTGCCTTGACCCTTACCTGCACGCCCATATCTACCTCTTGGGAATGTGATGTACTTAATTATTGTTATTATTTGGAACAGAGAGTTTGATTAATGTATGATCAGAGAGAAAAATCACATGTACATTTGTGGTCTTAGAACCACATTCCTATTCCTGTAAAGGCAGCTTCCTCCCCATGGGAATCATGTCATTTATTTAATTATAGGCAGGATTAAACTCTCCACTGGGTCAAACTGGGAAGTTCAGGAGCAAAATCCAGCATGCATTTAAGAGTTTGCAGGTGTGGGCTCCAAGTTCTCTAGGTACTACTGCAATACTTTGTTTTTGTGGGTGCTGGGAAGGAGGTGAAAGCACGTGAAGCTTTTTTTCTTCAGTGCTGCCACATGACAAGAAGTGGCTTAGTTCACTCTGTCAGGTGCAGAACAGTTGGTATAAGTTATACAGAAGAACAGCTGATTCCATGAAATGCATCTCAGAAACAGTTAACCCGAGGGCAAGCACAGGCTGTGGTTTCATGACAGCTAAGTGAAGGCTCACACTGTACTAATAACATCCTGTATCTCGATGGTGTTGTGGTGTATGCACACGTACTCCTCTGCAGCCAATAACTTCTCATCAGATTTTAACATTGGATGATGTGACTGTTATTTAATAAGTGTGTTTTCCTGTTCATGCCATGGGTTTATTTTTGCTGTTGTTGTTGCAGTAGTAAAATCATCTCTGATATTCTCAGAAATTCTTCATAGTGCTGCAATTGTTTTGCTTAATGTTTTGTTGAAATAGGTTTTGCTGGGTTTTTTTAAATGTCATGTCTGTTCTCAAAGTGCTTTTACTTAATTGGCATACGGTGCAGGATTGGATTCAGTACCTACACACATAATAGCTAGCTATAAAGCTGCACAGGTTGTCAGAAACCTGAAAAAGAAATGTGAACTCAGCTTCCTACAGCAGAAAGGTGACAAACTCTGATGGTGTAGGAGGTAGTACAGCAGGATAATACTGAGGGTCCTGTTGAGTGGTGCAAAATATGAGCAGAAGCCAAGGAAGGACTCTGTTCTGTGAAAAAGTCCTACTTTTGGAGACCTTTCAATCTGAATAAGAACAAAATCAATAATATTAACATCTCCTGTGACATGTCTGATCTCTTCTCATGTCCATTAGATTTCTTATGCACAGGTAAACACTTTCTTTATAGTATATATTTTATACCAAACATACAAATAACAGAAAATAGCTTTACCACAGAGTGTGTACTCAATGTACTTTATCAGTACCCATTTCATGGGCTGGGGAACAGAGAAACAGAAATAAAATGGCTTGTCATACAAGCCAGAAGTGCAGTGGCAAAACCCTGAGTAGAATTTAAATGTAATTTGCTGTAACCCAGTAGTTTATCTGCTAGGATATGTTGCCTCCATATTTTGCAGTAGGAAAATATAAAAATACAGAGCATTAGTATAAAAAAATACCAGAAACTACTCAAACAAAAAACAGTAGACAAATGTAAAAAACCCAAATAAATGTGCAAATAACATCTTTTATGAATGGAAACACAAAGTTATCTCTACAAGAGTGTCTGTCACGTTCTGCTCTACTTGTTTTTCCTAAAATGAACTCTGATCTGTATTCCTGGATGTACTGCCACTGTTGACAGACCTGTATTTTGGGGGAAAAAGAAAAAAAACAACAGTCCTGAAATTTTTTTATTGACTTCATTTGCTTTAGAGCAGGGAAAGGAAAACATACAGATCCAGAAGGATTCCTGAAAGGCCAATTAGTTTTTCTTTTCTTTTTTTTTTCACCCCATTTTTTTTCTTTCCTTTAGTGCACTTCACAAATGTGCTATAGGCTCAATTTATAGTAAGAGCACATCTTATCTGACAAATGGTAACATGCAATATGATTTAAAAGTCTCCCCTATCATACAGAAATGAAAATCCTCTCCCCAGGGACATTCCCCAAAACATAAAGCAGAGCCTTCTTCCTCATTAAAACATTTTGTTGTGTGAAAAATGACAATGAGCCATAAAATCTGGAGGGAAATGATTACTGAACACTAGCATATGCTAAGCAATTTCAATATCAGAATGCATGGAGGCTGTCAGTTGCACTTCAAGCTGGGGAAATGAGTTTCTTGATCTTGTCTGGATGGAGGGCAATTTAAAGAGATGTTGCTAACAGAGTAGTTAGGCTCTGAAAGCTTGTTTTCAAAATAGCATCAGGAGATCCAGCAGCCAACAATATGAAGGTGCTAGCTTGTTTTGTTTGTGAAAGCTTGTCTTACTGTCCCTTTGCTACTGCAGCAGGCTATTTTCTTAAAATTGATGAGAATAATTGTCTCCAACAATATTATTATGTACAAAAATGGCATGAAAAGAAGATAAAGGTTGCCTGCTCAGGCACTCAGAAGTTAGAAAATAATGGGATTACGGTTGCCTTGACAACATTTCTCTCCTTCCCCTGCCCCCAGTTTCATTCTTGGAAATGGCTAAACCACTTTGCTGAAGCTCTAGAAAATAATTAAATAAAAGATTCAGCAGTGGGGACACTCTTGGCATGGAAAACTTCCTTCTGCCTTTCCCCAAAGTCTGACAAAATTATTAACAGCTGAAAACCAGGATTTTATGATGAGAAGAATCAAGTAACACCATGTACCTTGGTAGTACTCATTGGTCCATCCACATTCTTCTTTTAAATTTGATTTATGCTACACACATCCCTGAGGGCCACAACTGCTATGCACCCCTTTGTGCTGAAGGAGGTAAGATCATGTAAGCAGCGGCAGTGTAGGGGGCTCAGTTTCCTGCAGCTGCCCAAGGAGAGTGGACTTTCTGCCTCAGGAAAGCAAAGACCAGGTGATATTGAAGAAAAATGCAATGATACTGAAGCACAGCTTTGGCATTTTTAGCACTATGCGTAATGCTTGAGTGACCCACATTCAACTCAGATTGATGTTGCTGGCAAATGGAAAGAGCTCTGTTTCTCTAGAGGCATCGTAGGGTCTGCAGAGGTCCTGAGTTAGCAGCGCCTGAGGGCAGATGACAAAGCCCGGTAGCACCCAGTGCGTCATCTCTAGCTGAGCTCTGAATGAGGTCAGGCAAGAGACTGATAAATGGCCCTGCCTTGTCAACACTGCCGTCATTAGTGCTGTTATCACCCAGCAAATGGAAACGTGAAGGAATTTGTATCCCTGCCCTCACCAAAGCTTGAGAGCAAGTGGGAACAGGAGCCGTGGAGGTGACGGTGTTTGCTCATGCTACTTATATCTTCCTTCAAAGAAACTCAGTGTCTGGTTTCTAACCAAAAGGGATTTTGTAGTTGCTTATAAAACATTATGCTGTGGTTCAATTTTCAGACTGATGGAATTTACAATGAGTTTTCTTTCAAAGAAGAGACAAGAACTTTTCAACACACAGAGGCATGGCTGAAACACTAGGAAATCACTGGCCTGCTACAAAGCCCAGAAATACTGTTATGCTCCTTTCCTCATGTAACCTGTCTGAGCTAACAGGACACCCAAAAATGCCAGGTAAAGTGGCATGCGTAGGGGTTGGAAGTGGACCCGGCTGACCGGCATGATTTGTTACAGGTCATGACAGCACTGTGAAGGGAGGGACCACTGTGGTTTGTTCAAAAGCTGAGTACTCTGAGGGTGAAAGAAAAGGAATCACTAAATTTCCATTTAATCACATGTATTTAAACCCCAAAAACAATTACAGTTGCATTAATTTTTCTTCCTTTTCTTTTGCTTGTAGCACAGTCAACCCTTTTTTGCTTCTTCGGATTCCCACTGAATGCCATTCTGACTCAAATCTGAGCAACCTGGCAGCCCCTCTGTTTACTTCTGTGCACAGCCAGCAGCCTTGGTAGCATTTCATCAGGACACAGACTGGTCAATCAGGCCCATCAGATCCCAGTCTGCAATCTGTGCTCAGCTAAGGCGTACCAGTAATTGGTCTCACAGGTCCTAACTGGGGTGTTTGTGAAAATTATCTAAAGTCACAAGCAGTCACCCACAATTGACTCATATAAGGTGACTGGGTGTCTCATTCCTGTATTGGGAGTGCTGGATGATATGGCTCTCCATGACCTCAGACACAGGACTATGGCCTTCTGGGTCAAAAGCAATTGCTTCAATTAGGTATTTTGTTAATTAGTAGGTCTCGTTATTCTGCAAGAGGTGTTTCATTTCAAGGGAGGAAATCAAAAAGCATTTGGTGTGTCTCGTTACTGTAGCTCTGAACCAATCCTTTTTTGTCAGGTAACACCTGGTACTTCTGTCAGTGCTTAGAAGAATTTTAAGTTTTAAGTTCTAAAATCCTTGCAGTGGTTATTTGTGGATGCAAGACAATAAACCACCATATTTCCCACTGGTCACTCTGCCCTCAGTCCCTGCTCCTCTCATGCACTCATGTGAAAAGAAGACCATGTTCTGCTTTTCAAGCAAAGCATTAGATAGTGTTCTCTGTCTAAAATACTTTATTTATAAATAAGGAAGTGTTCAGAAGCATGCAGTGTGTTAAGGATGGGCAGCAGCATGTGTAATACAGCCTCAACAGAGCAGTCCAGACATGCACCAGCTCAAGATTTGGCCTATAAATTAGTGGTTAATAAATATAGAATAACATGTGTTTGATTAGGAGCACTAGACTACTAACACCTCCTATAAAGTAGAACTGGTTGTTCAGATTTCCTCAAATGCATAGATGCGCTGTGCTGCGTTTTATCACAGAGAGATGGACGATTACTCTATAGGTCCCGGTGGCCAGAACCCAATTCCTCCCACACAGGAGTATTATCTGCAGCTGAATGACCTTTAATATGTGTATTCCGTATTCCTTTCAACATGGTGACAGTTTTGAAAGCATAATGCAGTTTGATCTTGCATGACAACAGTTTTGCAGCAGAGTAATACATGAAAAATCTAAATCATGCTGGAAATTTGAAAGAAAAATCCATTTGATTAGGACATATAGTCCAGGAAATGCTCTCTCAGTTGTATTTCACATCAATAAAAGCTGGTTTTGATTTGATTTGTGTGTAGTGAAGCTTCAGTGAAGAGATTACAGGAAGTCTTGCTGCAGAATTGAGGCTTAGACATAGGTGGTAGATCTGTAAGGGTGGATAAGCATTTTCAACCAAATTATCATTGAAAAAAATAGTTGATTTTGCTAAAATTATTTTCCTCAACCATGACTTCTGTCAGGGAAGATGACAGTGTAGCATTTCAGGAGACCCAGCAGCACTGAATGCTACCACAAAGCAAAACAATGTTTACACTGAAAAGGAAAAATAAGTTAATGACCTGGTTAAAATCTGGGCAGGAAACTAGGTGTCACATCCTGCTTTTCTGAAGTAAAAATGTTAAGAGCTTTGATAAGAAGACATAGTAAACAGGGCCTTGGCTTGATGTCTCATCCAGGGACCAACACCTTGTGCTGTACAGTCAGCTGCCCATCATGGTGTAGTGCAGCCTTTTCTTTGGTCTACCTCAGGGGGAGGATGCAGCACTCTGAGTCACCTCACTCCTCCCTGCTGTACTCCCACCTCCTGGGGGGAATGAATGGGCTGGCAGGAGGCAGATATCTACCCTCTGACAAGCACCACTATTTCTTGATTGTCTTCAACATACCACTTGTCTTCCTTTCTCTCTTCTTTTGTTTCTTTCCCATGCTGAGGTTCAGTGGTCCCTTTTTCATGTCTAGCCCACCAGTCCTTTCCTTATGATACTCCAGATGAGGCTCAGCCTTCAAGCAGGCAGAAGATCTACTGGGGGAACTTGGTACCAGATGGGTGATGCTGCTGTCCTGTAGAGCTGTTGCTCAGGGATGTCCGTGTTTTACTGTTCTTCTGTCTGATTCCATATCTAAGGCTCCCTGTTTTGGAAGAGCTCAAGTCCAGTTAATTTGCATGAGGCTAAAATAACTTTTCAGTATTGAGGGGATTTGGGAACAATTACCCATCTGTTGTTAAATCTAATAGCAATTCTATCTCACAGTCTGTCATCATTTGTAGCCCATCTATTATCATAACTGAATAGGTGACTCTGGCTAGTCTCNGCCCCATGTCTGGCAGAGGCTCCTTGATGCAGCGTGATTCTGAGCAGTGGGGCAATATAAGGTTTCTGCCCCGGCACTACTCCTCTCCTTTGCTGAGTCAGACAGGCTTTTCCCATCTCTTGCAGGCAAAGCCTCAGGCTGAGAAATGTCCTATCCTGGTGGTGGTTGACAACTTCCCTTCTGATTTGTCAGCCAGACAGAAATACACTTTGCTTGGGAAGGCAGGTAGGATCACCCAACAGATGTGGTCATACACAACAGAACCTAAATCCAAATATAACAAGCAAGTGTGCATTCAACATAGTTATCCAGAGTTCTAAAAAAGCTGGAATAGAGTGAGCCACTACTTTAGTTGTGAGTCTGAGCCTTTTGAAAGTTATTTCAAGGATTTCTTCTTGTACAGTTACAATAAAAGCATTCCTTCAATATGCATAGTGTTTTTGCTGCAGAGTGCAGTGTGTCTTACCTCCCTTTGTCTTTCCCTGTCAGAAGCCTTCAAGCACATAATTCTACTCTGACATCTGGTTTCTCAAAAAAAGTATACAAGTATACATCTCACCTGCATCTGAGGAACAATCCCACCTCATCTGTCAAAAACAAAAAAAGACCAAAAAAAAATTGCGATACCTTAGAAGAAAGTATAGACTACACCATTTACTTTACTGAAATTTAAGTGCAAATCAAAATTCTCAGATAAATTTGAGCAGAATCTTGCTTTTGTCACAGGAACCAAAGATCTGAAGCCTATCAAGGCCAATTAGGTGTTTATTGACTTCAGAGCAGGTTGAATTTGCTCTACAAAAAGCACCATTAGCCCGAGTGGCCCAAGCACCTCATCTGTCTGCATGCCTTCAGCAATCTGTCTACATTCCTCTGAAAATGCAAGTTAAGCATCTCTCTCATTTACTCCTGGGTGAAGGCAAGATCACAATATATTTATTTTTAGATATTGTATACCTACATTAATACAAAATGTACCTTTTGTTTCACGCATGCATACAGAAGAAGAATTGGAGCACTGCCAAATGCACTGAAATTTCTTGCCATTTATCAGCAATGTGAGAGAAGAAATAATCTGATTTATGCTTTATTGTGTTTGTCATCTGATTTAGTACTTGTCTGTCATGGTTAATTGCTTTAAAAGAATTCTTGTTCTAGGCCACAAAATCTCTGAATAAAAGATGTTCATGTATATCATCTAGGCCAGGTGCAGTGGAGATATCCATACAACAAAATACTTCTGATTTAATTGCTATGTGAATGGATATGCCGATTACTTGAAAAATCAATAAAATATTAATCAGATAAAGCAAAACAGCAGGTGGCCAAACATTTCAACAAGACATATGTCTGTGCAACATAAACATCTCTCTGTAAACAGGAGGGGTGTGCTCATGGTATCACTAAATGTATTGTGTCACTGAAACAGTCCAAGCCACCCAAGCGTCACCATGCAAAAAAGTTTCATTTTTAAGCAAGAGTAGATACATTTCCTGATTAAGACACTTAGGGACTGACTGGTCCTTCTTCCCTTCTGGAAATGCACTTTCCAGGCAGCTCAGCAGTGGGTTTTTCTGCCTGAGGTGGCCAAAACTGAAGTCATTGAGGGCAATGTACTAAGATGATAAATTCCAAACCAAACCAGAATTTATCCTCCTTTTCACTGAATTACAGTATGTTAAAAAAGACTCAGAGCTCCTTTTTCTGTGGTTGATTCACTTTGGGAATATCAGACATTTCAAGAAAGTATATGCTCTTGTATTCTCACCCAGCCCTTCTGGGCGTGCTGTTGTTCAACTGCTTCCAAAATCCGTCTGTGGTTTCAGAAACGAATAACAAAACTGTACCTGGCTTAGCCAAATAAAATGTGTAGTTTTTTTACTTCACAAGCAGACACAGAACAAGCAGTCTTGACTTCTTAGTTATCATTGGCATTTGGGTGACTGACTAGTCAAACACACTCATCAGCATCCTGCATCCCAGAACTGGGCTCTGCTCAGAGGCCAGGCTGCTCGGTGCAAGGAGGACCTCTTGGTGCTCTCTTGGCATCCTGTATACAGACTGTTGTGCAGGCTCTGTTACTGGCCTGGAAATAGCTCCCTGATAATGTTTTGTGACTTGAGCCCTTTCCTGTGCTGTGTTTTGCAGAAGAACGAGGTCTGGTGTGAGGCAGGCTTTGTTCTTCTCATGTGAGCTGAGCTCTCCTCCCATTTCCCCTCGCAGATCCCTTTGCAGGATATGTTTTTATTGCACCCTCTCTCTCCTCAGTTCAAGCAGAGTTATTCATTTCCTGACTGTACGTGACCAGATGCGTGGCTGTTGTCAGTGGTGTAAATCCTCAGCCTTCAGCTGAACTAAAAATCAGCCTGTGGTGTTTGATGTGCCATGTTAATGGGACATGGCTGTTTTGAGATTTCTGACTTCCACAGAACCAAACACTTCATCTGTGCCTTTAGGAAATAACAATAACTCATTAAGACCACAACCCCATGTTTCTCTTTAAATACAGATGTTATTCAACTTGGAGCTCTAGACTGGTTCTGGCAATATATTTTTTATTCCTTCTCTGTACAAAATTGAATAACGTATCTCCCCGAGTCTTCTTTTAGTCAAGCAGCAAAGGTTGCACTGATGTCAGCTGCATGGGTGAGATGTAATGTGGATAGCTGTGAAATCCCCTTTGACAGTTACAACTACAGTGAAAATATCCTTATGATCCAAAAAAATCTTCCCTCACATATAGGCTTCTACTGTTTAGTAATCATAACTGCTAAATCTGAGCACTTCAAACAGATACTGGTCTTCTGAGAGACACAAATTCTTCCCTGGAATTTTTTAAAATTCAGAATATAAAAGACATATCCCTGGAACAACACAATGAAGAGGCATGACAGAAACAGAATTGCCCTATCAAAGACCAATGAAATCCAATATAAGAGCGAGACTGTGGAGACAGACAGGCCGTAAGAGTCCCCTGTTTCCACTGGTGCCTGGGGGAACTGTGGGGAGTGTTTGTGAGGAAAGGGAGAGAATGGAGAAAGAATATCATTCTCTGAGGAGAAGATCTCTGAGGGAATCTGGCAGGCATTGTGTTCCCATTAGTCTTTGTCCCTGTGATATATGACAAGAGAAGATATAGATAGCAGAATAGAACATGCCGATAATAAGAGGAGTTTTCAAGAAATCTTGGGAATACTTATTGTGACTTGCTTTTTTGTGGCCTCAGATTTCACATACTTTAAGTTTAGTGGCAGAAGACAATGGAGGCTAAGATCCAAGAGTCAACTAGTTAGGAATTGGTGGCCCCAGAATTTGAATCCTGGCTGTTTGAGGGACAGCTCCAAAGGCTGGGGAATAGCTGGATGGAGGAGGTATCTCAGTGCTTTGTGGGAACCTGGGCAAGTAACTCGGGAGACAGGTCTAATTATTAAGCAACTACACGTCACTGAGATGAATCTTTTTCTGATAGTCAGTGGCTGATATTTCAGCTTACTGAATCTGGGGCAAAACTATATTTTGCCTAGGGAGCCAAAACTTCCTTTGAATTAAGTGAGACCATATGTGGCAAAAC
>WEIS01050511.1:0-14040 GCA_013389965.1 Todus mexicanus | reverse complement strand
CCTGACTTGGAAAGTTCTGCTCTTTGCTCAGCTGCTGCTGCATTTTTATTCTCTCAGACGTTTTGTAGGTCACAAGGGTATCGTTCTGACTGAGATGTGGTCAGAGAGAATAAGAAAAATCGATTTTGGAAAACCTCTGTTAGCACTCTTTCATGAACATTTTGTTATATCCATTGTGAGCTTTTAAAAGAGTGAACCTGTGAATTTGCTATTGCCATGTCTTTGTATGATTTTCATAGTCTGAGAGAGAGCAGCACAGCATAGAAAACACCCCAGTCTTCATGTGCACTGGGACAGATTCCCTTTTGTATTATAGTGTAATTTAATATTCTGTGCACAGGCATGCAGAATTTCTTGCTGGGTACTGAATTATGCAGAGAACTGTAGATCTGCAAACAGGAAGCTTAGAAAGGATAATGCATTAAAAGTGCCCATGAAAAGCTGTTCTGCTTTCTATGTTCTTTAACTCTCCCTAAAAGTCCTCTGTCCTTTACTAGATCTACGGGAAGATATGTGGTACAGATGTATTGAAAGGTAAAGTTTTTTCAAAGACTTGAAAACTACCAGTCCTATCTATCTGCCAAGCTTTTATGTGGTTCCCTTCACCATAACACCTTGGAATTTCCACTGATCAGTTCTCTGAAAAAAATCAATGCAGAAGATGAATTTAGTATATCTGAGCATTTGTGTGAGACTGAAAAGCCTTTTGATTCACAATATCAGCACTGGGGTTTTTTTCAGTTTTTTTCCACAGCAGCAGAGTGGAGGGAAAAAAAAGTAAAGACCTGTGATTAGATAAACTCCTTTTAATTTTTCCATTCTGTCTTAGCCAGATGGAAACACATGGACAATTGGTTTACAGAGATCTTTATCCTCTCTCCTTCATTAGCACCACAGGGAAGTTTCTGTAGTGGCTAATGCACTTACTGACACGGTTTCAACAATTTAATCACCCAGAAGCCTCTCTGTAAGGTCAATGTTCTCTACATTTGTTCCAACTCATTTACTGAGTAGAAAGGTGAACTTCTTCATTCCAGGTATGTCATTATGGAAATCATGTTAATGAATCAAGACACTGGAGGGCATATGTATCTCTGTTAGTGCAAGATTAATGGAGACTTTATCAAGGAGGATACAGTCTCAGATTCTTCTGGTAAATCCAGGTCTGAAGTTCAATTGTACATTAATAATCTGGACTGGCATAGCAGCTTCCATCTCAGAGAAACTGATAACATTTTACAAACATCAATAAAGTACACGTAAGGAACAGTTCTTCTATTACTGAAACACAACCACCTGAGGCCACAAAGAAGTCAGAGCACACAGCACTGCATAGTAAATGGGTGGATGTCAGGATATACATACTAAAAATCCTGTTCCTGACAGAAAAAGCTTTTGGTCAATCAATGGCAAGGTTTATATATACTTATATATTTATATGTACATATACATTTAGATATAAAACATACTCTATATTTCATAGAATCATAGAATAATTAAGGCTGGAAAGGCCTTCTGAGATCATCGAGTCCAGCCTATGACCTACCACCACCACACAGCTAAACCACGCCATTAGCCACTAAGTGTGGCATCCAGTCTTTTCCTAAACACCTCCAGGGACGGTGACTCCACCACCTCCATGGGCAGCCCATTCCAGTGTTTTATCCCCCTTTCTGCAAGGAAGTGCTTCTGAACATCCAGCCTAAACCTCCTCTGGCCCAGCTTCAGGCCATGCCCTCTCATCCTGTGGCAAATTGCCTGGGAGAAGAGCCTATCCTTCTCCTGCCTACAACTTCCCTTCAGGTAGCTGTAAGACAGTGATAAGGTCCCTCCTGAGCCTCCTCTTCTCCAGGCTAAACAACCACAGCTCCCTCAGCCTCTCCTCGTAAGATTTTTCCTCCAGTCCCTTCATGAGTCTGGTCGCTCTCCTCTGGACCCACTCCAGCACCTCAATGCACACAGTGCTCAAGGTGAGGCCTCACCAGTGCCGAGTACAGGGGCAGAATTACATCCCTAGTCCTACTGGCCACACTGTTCCTGATACAGGCCAAGATGCCATTGGCCTTCCATGCCACCTGGGCACAGCTGGCTCATGTTCAGCCGGCTGTCAACCAGCACTCCCAGGTCCTTCTCTGCCAGGCCGCTCTCCAGCCACTCATCCCCCAGTCTGTAGCAGTACATGGGGTTGTTGTGGCCAAAGTGTAGGACCCTGCACTTGGTCTTGTTGAATCTCATTGGGTTTAAGCTTACTGATGTAAACTCTTTGTTGTTTTTTACTGTAGAATCAACTGAACAACGAACTTGGTGTGCTGTCACAATGTAAATATTCACATAATGTTCACTAAAAATGTGCTGCAGAAATTATTCTCCGATTCTAGAAAAAGGAAGTATGTTTTGTGATTTAATCAGCTTTCTTGCTCATGAAAGCTTTCAGACATCAAATAGAATAGTAAGAAAAAAGACCGAAAAGAGTAATAAATAGTAATCTAGAGTTAGTGGGAAGTGACAATTCTAATTCTTCCCATACTATGCCTCATTACTCATTGTTCCTTCATGATTCAAAGGCCTAAAGGAGAGAAAAGGAAGCACAGGTGCACTGAATATAGAAATTCCTTATAGCTGAAGAGGACAGATCATTTCTTTACTTCCAAGGTAGCTTCAGGTCATAATGTGATTTGGGGGTCTATATTCTATGATTCTATGGTTCTATATCCAGCTCTACTTTAGAGAACAACTTGAATACGTTTGCAATTAATAGAAAGCTGTATTTTAAAAAGACATCGTTTCCCTAATGCAATCTAATCTTACCTTTTATTAGTAGAATTCAACATAGTGCTATTTGGAACTAAGCTTGCATCTTCCCTTTGCTTTACCACTATATTATAGGAAACTGGTAAAATCAGACTGACATCCGTTAGAGTTCATGCATTTAGGAAAAAAAGCATGCCCTGCTGACCTTTTAATTTTAAATCTTCTAGCAACAAAAGATATGATAACTACGTCTCTGAACAATAGAAAATAAAAGGACAAGGTGTATACCTTAATGTGCCATACAATTCTACCTTTGTCCACTGGAATCCATGACAAGCACTGGGAATATACTCTCTGCACATTCCAGCCAGTTCTATCCTAATAAACAAAACCAGGAGGACCATTTACCTTTTAGGACATACAGCATTTCCCATGGAATTCCCATCTGTCATTCCTCTTACAGGATTTCCACCTGGTTTACACCATAGTAGCAATAATGTACCGACTGGTGAAGAATATCTATTTTAGCAAGTTACCAGGATTCGGGACATACAAGTGCCTCTGCATCTTAGCAATCATGGATCCTTTGTTCCTGTGCTGAGTGATGTGAATCATGCACATACAGAAGCAGAATGATCTATTTTTGCCAGAAGGACTCAAATAATCTAGTTAGTTGCACATACAGCAGTGCAATGAAAAGAAAGTATCCTAGGGTCAACATCAATGAAAGGTTAAATCTGACAAGTCTGACATGCTTCGCACAGTAGATGTGAAACAGTTTGCTTGAAGCACAGCAAGCTCATGTTCAATGCCTTTGTCTTCATGTATGTAATGCTGCAAAAACACAGCTGAGAGGGATTCCTCTCTCCTATATGCAACATAGGTTTCTATATCTGATACATAGCAATCAGATCCTTTTACAGACAGTGGAGTTAAATAACTATTCTTAAACTTTCTTTTTTTATCTCCAGTCATAATATTTTCAAGAGTCAGGTGGCCCATAAGGAATTCCTTAGAGATGGACGGACTAAAACCAGAGATGGAACCATATCTCTGGGTTGGAACCCAGACAGACTAGTCACATTGCAGTTTGAAATACGGTAATCTAAACATCTCTGAAGAGAAAAGAGGTACAGATAACGTCAGAGCTTTCCTCCTACGCTTTGCTCAATCTCCTGTCTTTCACAGCAAGCAATATGCACAACTAGGAGAAAGTACAAGAACAGAGTTGGTATACATTGTAATTATCCAAAATACCATTTCCAACCTTTAATCACTTATGGATCATTCTGTGCTGGATGTGTTGTTCTCGCATTTAGTAGGCCCCATCAGGGATCTCTCTTCTATGATTTTCCCCAGTCTCCCTTACTCCAAAGTAAACATTTAGTACCTACAATATAAGCCAGCAGAATTCTGTAGCTTAATTAGCTTATTTTCACAAAAAGAGACTTTTCACCTGACAGTTCTTATGGCCTCTTGCTCCCCCTCTGCATCATATTTTACAGTTATCCAGATCTTGAATTCACTTGAGTTAAGATAAGAGGCAATGGTGAAATGTGCAAGAATAGAGACAGACTGTCTTTCTTCTGCATTTATCAGCACCTAAGGAAAAAAAAATAAAGAAAAGGCAATTTTACATGCAAATGCAATGAAGGAGCACAAACTAGTGGCTACTGGATCATGTTTTATCTGTTTCTTGATAATTTGGTTGGGAGGAGTTAATGGTAGAAAAACGTTTATCTGCGCTGCTTTAAGAACTCTTCTGTTCTTCCATGTAAAGTGAGTCAGAAATTATCATTTTCTATTCTGCTATGTGTTCTGCATTTGTAAAAGTCATGCTTATTTCTTTCTATTGGTCCTTCACTGCAAGATAAAGTAACGCTCAGCTGTGCATTGCTGCGATAATTGAGGTAGATTGTGAGTGATTTGATAGATACGACAGAGGTAACCTTCAAATCATTCTCTTTTATGATAGATACAACAAAACCATTGCCCATGCTGCTTTAGCTAGGGGTTATAAAAAGGGTAGCCCCCACCTTGCCAATACAGAGTTCACAGAGCAACATCTTATCAATGCCCACCTCACTGCATAGTGTTACAGTTTATCAAAAAGTGCAGAGGTGCAATGATTTATCAAAAGAACTGTAGCCCTCCAGTGAGGGAAGAGACAGAGACTTCCATAGACTGTGCCTGCAAATACAAACTGAAAAAGAGAAATCTGGGTCAGCAGAAGACTACTGTATCCATGTTATTCATAAGGCAGTAGTCTACAGATCGGTATATTTTGGATTCAGGGGTTTAATAAGCTCGAAGAGCACTGCAGAACGAAGAGCCTCTGACTGACATCCATGGACCTTGCGTCTGCTTCTGTACAGAATAAGCTGTGATACTGAAAAAGACTCAATACAAAAATGCTTTGTTTTGCATTAGGTACTCAGATTCAGCTATAATGTACAACCAAGAACTCTGGCCATCCTAGTAAAAAGAAAATCTAATTTCTGGGTTAGAATTACAGTTTTCTATATGAGAGAGCATATCGAGCAAAGAAGAGGAAGGCATAGAAAAGAGGAGTGATGTCTTATCACCCATAAATTAAGAACTAACTTTACTCACTTTTATTCAAGGAATAAAGAGTAGACCATGCAAGGGACTGAGAAATTATACAGGGGTTATTTACAGGGCTTTGTGGCACAGTAGAGCTACAAACTGTGTTTATTTGTTTGTTTTTCTTTACCTTAAAATATTGTAATTTTTGCTAAGAAAAATAGAGGCTTACTGCACCACTATTTGTTTTATGGCTACTGTTCCACAGATTTACAGCATATGATTCAGTACAACAGCATGGAAAGAGTCAAACTGAGCCTGTACTACAGAAAGTGAATGTATACTTTTTTCCCCCCTTCTAAAAGAAATGTCCCTAAGGTCAGCAATTTATTTATCAGTTTGTAACTCTCATCTGCTTGCTTTTCTCATTGGTTTTAATTCAAAACAGCAGCATGAAAATGTACATATGGAGTAATATGTTGAAGAGAATCAATTGCTCGGAAAAAATTGTCAAGCTTTTCTTCTGAACCTGTCCTTCTGTGTTTATTGTGTCTATTTGAGTACATCAAAGTTTAACTCAGTGAATCTCAGACTGGAAGAGAAGTTTTCTAATAATAATGGGAGTTATTAAGTAAAAGGTTTATAACAGATACCAGATATAACCTTATATTTAGATATTTTCCATTTTCGGTATTTTACTGGTTTATGCATATTTTCATGCTTTTATATAAAGTAGCTACTGTTACTATTCCAAATGATATAAGACTTGCCACATCTTCAGAGAGCATTTATTTTCCTCCTGACTATAGTAAGAAAAGGCTTTTCACAAAATATGGTCAATAATTTGCTCCAGTGGCCTTCAGAAATCTGAGTACCTCAGAATATACGCTAACAACCGCTCAGAGTCTCAGATCCCCAGAAAAGTAAAATTCCATTTCATACATCTGTTGAGACATATTTTTTAGCTTCCCCAAGTAATTAGTGTTGATTTGAGAAGGGAAATAAAAAAATAAATTTGGATATTGAATTTTCCCTCACACACACAGAAAGCAAGTAGCAGATTACGATTCTATCCCTCCTGAGTACCAAAAGTAGACCTGAAGAGGGGAAAAAAGTGAAGTTCCCAGAAAATCTCTTCAAAATAAACCTGGTCTAAACGGATTTCCACTTGCCAAAAGCATTCCTCTGTTTTCATCTTTAATTCCTTCCTTTCAGAAACACTCATTTTCCTTCTTCATGCTCTCTCTTCCAAAGAGGTTCTACCCTAGTAAGTCTCACTGATTTTCAGTGGTCCCTGTTAGCTTCCACCTCTTCAGTTCTGCTCACCTGCATCCCAGTTCTCCATTCCTTCAGTTTGTTGCCATGATTTGGAATGGTGTTGAAGCTTTTTGGTCTCCACCATTATCTCCTGACTCTCTAGCTCTCAGCTGGAACTCATTATTGCTTCAATCCAGAAACACTAAAACTTTTCTCATTTAAAGGAGAGTCCTGGCTACACTTCAGATGCAGCATAACTTTGATGAAGAGCAAAGCTCCTTTCCAAAATTCCATGCTGTTATCTAGAGAGAAAGTGGGAGATTGGGAGAATGATTTAGTAACAAAACACAAACCTGAACAGCACAAAGACACACATGCTCATTATGGAAAAATTATCTCCTATGGTAGATGTGCTTAGAGTGAGTTCTTTGGCATGGAGGTTGTTTCTTCATCCCTGCTTATGCAAAGATAGTACAACAGGGAGCCAAACTTCCTGGGCACCATGGGGCATCAACATGGCATAGAAAATCAGTATCTGAAGGAAAGAGCAACTCTCCTGACAGACTGTGTGAGAATGATTGCCCCCAAATTTAGTTTGTCATCACATCAGTCACCTGCTCCTACTTGTTGATATGTATTGAAAAGGAAGTATTTTTGATTCCAAATGAAAGTGGATTAAGAAAAGCAGGTGTTTGAGACACTGCAGCTTCCCCATTTTCCACACTTCTGGCTCTTCATCTCATTTTCAATTCTGATAATTAACAGAGCTAACCTGCAGTCAGTACTCTTTTTTCCAGTTCATTGTTATAACTGGCACACTACTCATGGCTTCTGTGCCGATCATAAAAGGATTGCTTCGCTGCTTCTCTGCCTTGTGCCTTCTCCGTATAAATGATATAGGGGTTTGCACATTTCCATTGGCCCAGACTTCCCTTGCTGTTGGCTGCTGCCTCTCTCTGCAGCTCTGTTTTGTTGCTCTGCCTCCAGAGGTATGGATAGGAGGCCGAGCTCTTTCCAAAGCAATTCAATGAGCTTAGCTGGAGTGAGGCAAAAACAATAGCAACTGGCAGCAAAGGGTAAATAGACTGACAGAGGCTTTAAAATATTATGGTGTCAGAAAGCGTGCAGGAATTATAGACAGGAAGAAAATGGAAGAGAGAAAAATATAGGACAGGCAAAAGTAAAACATAAAAGACAATGAAGTGGTTAAGTGACAACTTCAGCAAGCTAGTAACTATAGTATTAGTCACTAGAAATCTGTTTTACATGTAGACAGACAACATGCCTAGGGAGTGATAGGACACTTGCCTCCCTTCTTGTTTCCCTTGTCCTCCCTTTGTTTCCTCCTCCATCTCCTATGTCATTTTTTCTGTCTAGTTTTTGAATAACATCTTTACATTATAGATTTTTCAGTTCTTCAGTTTATCTCTCGTAGCTTTTTGCTCCTATGTGTGAAGCAGAGATGAGGAAGAGGAGAGGACTTGTACAAGATTTCAGTGTGGAGGACAACAGCTTGGACCTAGAAGCAGCAACAGAGAAGGAATCAGTAGAGAGAGGAAAGAACTTGTTTATTTCTCTAGCTCTGGTGTTACATTTTTTTCCATTACCCTATAAAACCTTTTTTAAACAGTACATATTACTTTTCACACATTCTTTGCTCATTTCCAATAGCACACAATTATATGCATATGGCCCGGCAACATCAGGTCACTACTGTGCATAAGTATTATTACCAGTTCTTGCAATCTTATCACCATTCTTGTAATATTTAATGCTTTTCTTGAAGCCCCATCTCACATATTCATATCATGTGACATCTCAAGTTACATTCTTTGAAAAATAAATGAAGGGTGGGATTCATCTCACCTAATTTGCTATGTGTAGAATGTAGGCACCTACATTTCAGCTAACCCCCTAGGCTAACTTTATAGTCAATGAAGAGAATTAGGCAATTTTAAAGCATGACTCTTCTGATCTATTTTAGAAGTCTATTTTAGGATGAGATGCTGCGCTCAAGAAGTACCTATTTCTCCCCACTGATACAGAGGAAGCCCAGGATGAATAGTTGAGCTGTAGATGATTACATTTGGTCAGATTAATCCTTTTTAACTCCGGGCTTTGCAGGAAAAAAAAATAATCAGAAAGTAATGTCTAATATGGATGACCTTCTAATTACTGTAACATTAATATCTAAATGAAAGTCGCTTCAAATATTTTATTTTAAATCACACATAATCTACAAGACCCTCAGGCTTCCATTTCTTTTATCTATTTGATTACCAGGCTCTGTTTTGTTGTTTTGTTAGTTTTGAACACCTGAAGTATTAAACACTGCTTTAAAAATACTATTTCTCCTTCTCTTCAAATCTTTCTTTGTCTCTCACCTCACCCACCCTGCAGTTCACTCTCTTTTCAGGTCTTTTTTCGTTTTCTGAGGTTCACTCTATTGACTTCTGCAAGGGTATGTGGAAGGCAAGAACATCTGCTTCAGAAGGTTATCTGATCGAGGAGCCTTTCAATGCAAAAGGAGATAATAAGTAAATAGGGAAGAGATAACATAGGAAAACAAACATGGTAGACAAAGAATAATAGAGACAATACCAAAGACCATAAGTCTCCAGTTACTAATTGCTGGACCATTAAGAAATTCCAGGCACTGTTTGGGAGAGGATCAGCCTGTACTTCTTAACTGACAAGAAGCAGGAAACATGGCTACTTGATATTTCTGTAGGACTGTGCAAAATTTACAAAGGAAAGTTTAGAAAAAGGGGATAAAGGAGGAATAAAGAGGGGATTAAACAGAAATAAGCATAAAACAGGATAATAGCATGTAACCCAAGGCTGGTCAATATGCTTGTCTGACCCAGCCCTGTGCCTGATCATCGTTCTGTCCTGTCTCCTGATTAAATCCTTTCTTAACAATCTCTCTGTGTATTCTGTCTATATATACTATGTCTGCATCATTGCGGCAAGGACCAGGTGCCAGCTTCTAAAGTGAGACAAGAGTGTGTGAATTTGGGGCTGGCAGCTGGAGTCAGACTTGGGGTGTGGGCATCCCTGGCCTTTGGTCCTCATCTACTAGAGCCAACAGGGTCTCTGTCCCATCCACTGGAGTGAGTGCAGGTCTCGGCCCCAGTCACTTGTTTGGGAATGGTATGTCCCACAAAAAACAGCTGCTGGGTGAGTGGGGAAGACATGAATGGGGAGCCTGACGTGTTCAGCATCAGCAGCTGGAGAAAGACCATGGATCACAGCGTGTGTGCCTGGTGCCAGCTCCTGGGGGGCTGGGGGGGTAAGGGGGTGTTGGTAAGTGACTGCATCTCCCCCAGATCTTATGTGGGGGGGGTGTCTATTTACTAGCAAACCTCACACATGACCAGCCAGTGAGTAGGGGACCTGTGGGGCAGATAAGGAGGCCCAGGATCTGGACAGGGGTGTTGAAGGGATGGAAGGAGTGGTGCATGTGTGCTTTCACTAGTGACCTTCTGAAAACTTTACCAAATTCATGAGATTTTTATATTTGGCTTTAAAAAAATGTAAATAAAAAACTCCCATCCTCTCTTTTCTTTTAGTCAGAATTTGAGGGGTTTTTATCTTGTTTATTCACTACATCTGGCTGCATTTGACACACCCTGTAACAGTACCCCAAATAGAGCTGTGTGCAACTTTATCTGCGCTGCTCCCAGGGGCTCCTGCAATTACAGTCTGTAAAACATATATCACTTAGCTAAGGAACAACTAAGGGGAGTAATAATAACCTACAGATTTTTCATGGGAAAGCATTACAGAAGGAGAGGCACTATTCCAAGTGACAAAAAAAAAGTTATAGCTCCAGGAAAAATACTGCGATAAAATTAAGGAGGGTGTTTGATTTGATTATCTTGCTAAATATCAGGAGGAGAAATCATCCTGACTGGGGTATTATTCACCTTGCACTCTTTTAAGAGAAATACTAGAAACTCTGTCACTTAGAAAATGCATTGGCAAATGGACAAAGAGAAAAACAAGGAACGATCCATGGGATGAAAAGACAGTGAGTTCTGGGGGGAGTTGGATGATTTTTCCAGGCTTTTAAAAATTGTTTCAGCCTGTGCAATGTATTTTGTGAATGTGTGAGCAGTTTTTCACAAGCTATTGAATTTGTGATTCTTTTTTTTTTTTTTTTTACAGAATCCGGGGGAGATTTAAAAAATTCATAAGTAATTTGAATATTTAATTGTCTGGTTTAGATTGCAAGGCAGAATTTTAGGTTTGCCGTAGTATTAAAATGATTCGGGATGGAAATGGATAGGAAGGGATGTGGGTGTGGGACTGTTAATACCATGCTGAATAATAAATATTATTTAGGATGAATCAGTAGTGAAAGCTGGACAACAGTTTGAGTAGGAGGAGCAACACTGCACTGTGAAAGATCCAAAGAGCAAAGCTATAGGGAAGAACCTGTCCTCACTGTGGACAAAGTCGAAATATCTATCACCATGTCTCAGATTGATGAAAAAAAAGTTTCTTATAATTTAAGCACTGTTCGTCCGATGCCTAGTGGGCAGGGTTGTAAGCAAAGCCCCCATGTCTTCTTATGTGACAACAGGCAAATCCTGGGGTATTTTGGACAGAAAAGGATGTGAAACTGTGTTCTTTGTTGTCTCTGGGTATTCACTCACTGTCTGCCCAGTTCTCAATAGATTAAACAGTCCTGTATTTTCTTTTGAGTTTATGTTTGCAGTACAGCTTCACTCTGTTTTCTGGCTTCTGAGAAAACAAAATATGTACTTGTTTTTGTTTTTCTTTTCTTCTTATTTTTCAGTATTATTCTTCCTGTATGCTAAACAAATCACTGTTTAACGCTTTGACTATGAAGAAAATGAAAATAATAAATAGCCTGCAAAGGGCAAAGGTTGACTGTTTCTTGCAGAATCTAATTTGCTAAGCTTTGCAAATTAGACCAAGAAAACTGAGTATGTGTGAGGGTTTTACCTCATTCTGTACTTTGCTATTCCATAAATGGTTGCAGGATAAAACTATTCAATTAAGATAAGGTACTGTATATTGTTCAGAAAATATATTGTGCCTTTTTCAAAGTAAGTTTCTGTTTTCTCATTTCTTTTTTGAAGTTTTGTTTCTTATGGATAAAGTCTCAGCTTTCTCTGTTCTTGTTTAACTCAAAGTACTTTTTGTGATCTGAAATAAAAAAATCTGCATTAAAAATATTGTAACATGTTAAAATATTATGTATTAGTTTACTGACCCCTTGCTTCAACAGCAAGATATATGTCATATCTCTAGTGACAGTGTTAAATCTGTGATATATTATTTGATATCTTATTATATAACAAAAATATAATAGAATCATAGAACAGTTTGGGTTGGAAGGGCCAATCCCTCTGCAGTGAGCAGGGACATCTTCAACTAGATCAGATTGTGAAGTGTCCTGTCTAATCTCACCTTGAATGTATCCAGGAATGGAGCTTCTACCACCCTCAGCATTAAAAATCTCTTCCTTAGACCTAGTCTAAATCTATCCTCTTTTAGTTTAAAACCATTACACCTTGTCCTGTCACAATAGGCCCTGCTAAAAAGACTGTCCCCATCTTTCTTACAGGCCCCCTTTAAGTACTGAAAGGCCACAATAAGGTGTCTCTCAGAGCCTTCTCTTTTCCAGGCTGAACAGCCCCAACTCTCTCAGCCTTTCCTTCTAGTTGAGGTGCTCCAGCCCTCTCATCATTTTTACAGCCATCTTCCGGACCCACTCCAAGAGGCTCATATTGTTCCTGTGCTGAGGACTCCAGCGCCATACTCAGTACTCCAGGTGTAGTCTCACCAGACTGGAGTTGAGTGGCAGAATCACCTCCCTTGACCTGCTGGCCATGCTTCTTCTGATGCAACCCAGGTTACAGTTGGCCTTCTGGGCTGTGAACACACCTTGCTGGCTCACGTCCAGCTTTTCATCCACCAGTACCTCCAAGTTCTTCTCCACGGGGCTGTTCTCAAGCCCTTCATCCCCCAGTCTATATTGATACTGGGAGTTGGCCCAACCCAGGTGTGGGACCTTAAGCTCGGCCTTGTTGAACCTTATGAGGTTCACACAGGCCCACTTCTTCATTTTATCTAGGTCCCTCTGGATGGCATCCCATCCCTTTGCCATGTCAACTGCATCACTCAACTTGGTGGCATCTGCAAACTAACTGAGTGCACTCAATTCCATCGTCCATGTTATTGATGGAGACATTAAACATCATCAGTCCAAGTACAGACACCTGAGAGATACCACTTGTCACTGATCTCCATCTGGACATGGAATCATTGATCACTACTCTCTGGATGTAACCATTCAACAAATACCTTATCCACCAAACAGGCCACCCATCAAATCCATATCTCTCCAATTTAGAAAGAAGGATGTTGGGAGACAGAGTTAAAGACTTTACAGAAGTCCAGACAGACAACATCCATAGCTCTTCCTCTGATCGCTAATATCTTATTATGTATAACTCTATATAATTATAGATATAAAATATTATAATATAAAGTATTATATTGCTTGATTATATCTTATTATACAATAATTATATAATACTGTGATCAAAGAAAGAAAACAGGACAGTTATTACAACACAGAAATCTATTATATATTAAAAAGCACATGGATCATAAGGGAAGATGAAACCTTGACTCAAAACCAGTAATATTTTAAACTTTGTAAAACACTATGTCCACAATTTGTAATCATACATCAGAAGGTATCTGCAAAGTATCTTCCTAGGAACAACTGCACAGTGAAGAATGCACAAATCTGATCATTAGCATCTACATCTAAGTGGATGAAAAGGGCAATAATCTCATTCATTCTACTAATTTTTATTTTTTCATATAACTCCAGAAAATTCACCATGGTGTTCAAGGGGTTCCCCTACCCCACCATCATAATACCATAACATGCATGAATGTCTCCTCACAATACCTCCCAGAAGTATATATGAATAATATAGCAGATAGATAAAAAAATAAGCATCCCAACATTGCACAAAAATTAAGACAGTCTTGTCCCAATCTGCGATAGCAATTCAATTTCAAAAAGAAAACAAATCCATATTCAGAAAATAATACTGTCCTAGAAGGACCAAGCATTCCTGTAATTTTCAGATGCTCAGTTCTGCATGTGAAACTTGGAGTTCCAGCCCAGTTATCATAGTGCCTTAGAAACTAAAGTGTGTGGGAATGGCAACATACACAAATCCACTACATTAAGAGTTGTACATAAAACCCTACTTCTCCTGTTGTCATAAAATGTCAGTGGTTACACGCATCTGGTATACCTACCTGAAATTAGAGTTTACTGAGTGTAGAGTTTACACTACAGCCCGATGTCTTTTCTGTGAAATCTCACACAAGTCTTAACCGTTGGTTAACAAAAAATTGCAAAGTCATCAATGTCTTTCACTAAGCAGAAAAGCAACATGAGGGAAGCTAGCTCCCTTTCCTTTCCTTTCC